>JAVTVY010037122.1:0-172775 GCA_036873755.1 Hanleya hanleyi | reverse complement strand
TAGTGCTCCACCTAGACTCCAACATGTCCACCCCGTATGGATTTATACATACATTGGGCTAATATCCAAGTATATGAGTGTCTATGGGTCTATATGCATCTATATACAAGCCTACCCGGTACTTAAAAAAACATTTCATAGCTTTTCCCATCGTATTCTACAATCTCACAGCCCAGAGTAAAATCCATAAACAAATGACCACCACCCTATACACGCAAAAAGATAGAAATGTGCGAATACCTTATCCTACAAGAGAAATTGGCCTAGTCTGAGTTGTCTCCCTTGCATCAAAGCGTATAGATGGGGCTGTGGTTTGGTTGGCACTATTATCCCGGAAACCGGGGAAATTGGCATTGTTGGTCAGCCATTTTTCTTAGCGTTTGTTACACAAAACAGACCTGTACGGAATATTTCCACCCTTTTAAATCATTCATACCCAACAAAATTATATCAAACTAATTCATTCATTCATATGTAAGTGATTCATATACCGCGGAAGACCGCATGAAGGTCCCACCGATGACGTTCGATGAACGTTCGTCATTTTTCTTTGCTGGTGCAAACTGGACAATAAATGCTCGACACTGGGGTGGCACTCTATCATAGACTGGCCGCAATATATGTATATTGGTCTCATTGGGTTCAGCTATTTGGTGTAAAATGTCTGTGGAGCGGACACAAAACTAGACATTTTTTTCAGGCATATTTTCTCATCGCATGGGCGGAAACAACTGCCGATCTAAGGAAAAATATTACCTCAAAGGCAGCAAACGAGTTAGCAATGTAAGCCTGAACAATTATATTTTCAATGAATACAAGGTTGTCTTGAGAAATATATCTCAAAATATGATTAATTAATGATTTTCCATCATGACAAACGAACACCGGCTTCCAACAAATATGGCGGCGTGTATTCGAAGCTCGAAGTCAGAAAATTGCCAAACTTCAAAAATTCAGATCTCATCAACCAGAACGTCTTATGTGCTCACAGTTATTGACTATATCGTAAAATATGTATACTTGCTAACCTTAGTTGGATTCGTCATGAAATAATTTAGAAATAAGTAATTCGAGCACTTTTTGTGACATAGCAAAACGAAGAAGGGGGGGAGGGGTGGATACTAGCATAGATATTATTAAAACATAAGTTATATTACATACGTGTAAGGTGTTGATTGGTGTTACTGAGTGATACTGGTCAGCTGCATCTCATCAATGAGGCGAACACGGTACTTTTGAAGCTTCACTTCCTGGGATGACTGTGGGCTCACGCTGGTGAAAAACGGTGTAATAGGCTGGTGGCTGGCTGGTAAATTTGCACTGGTAAAATGAAAAAAGTAAAAGGTTCTCCACAGCTCATACAAGCAGGCAAGCAGGCTGGCTAGAGGTGAGGGAGGCAGGCAGGCAGGCAGGCTAGAGGTGAGGCAGGCAGCCAGGCAGGCTAGAGGCAGGCAGGCTGGGGTCAGGTCAGGTCGGTCAGCCAAGTAGTGCAATGAATACACCCCACCGCTAAAAATCGCCTTCTTTTATACGTTTTTCTACAATCCGCCATTTTGAACCATCCCACATCAGCCGCCATTTTGAACCCATCCCACATGAGCCGCCATTTTGAACCCATCTCACATGAGCCGCCATTTTGAACCCATCCCACATCAGCCGCCATTTTGAACCCATCCCACATGAGCCGCCATTTTGAACCCATCCCACATCAGCCGCCATTTTGAACCCATCCCACATCAGCCGCCATTTTGAACCCATCCCACATCAGCCGCCATTTTGTCCCATCCCAGATCAGCCGCCATTTTGAACCCATCCCACATCAGCCGCCATTTTGAACCCATCCCACATCAGCCGCCATTTTGAACCCATCCCACATCAGCCGCCATTTTGAACCCATCCCACATCAGCCGCCATTTTGTCCCATCCCACATCAACCGCCATTTTGACCCCACTCCCACATTAACATGGTACAACACCTATAGATTATGTTTATTAGTAGGACGTCAGCGAAATACTAGTACCCATCCTCCGTATGGCAGAACTGTACAACCCAGAACAAGTCAGGACATGCCTTGATCACGTGATCGTCATTGGGAAACCCCCACTGGGGAATCCCCCACTGGGAAACCCCGCCACACTTCCGCCACAAATTTTACCCGGGGGGAACAAAAAAGTAGGTCAAGTTGCGCTGTGCCGTCCTTTATATACTACTTGTGTTATTTGTGCGTATGCCTGGGAGTATTGGTGTATGTGGAGAGTGCTTTACTCTAGGCGCTGGTCACCTGTTGCGCTTATCCTGATTTCATTCAAATTCTAATAAATAAATAAATAAATAAATAAACTAAGATGATCGCGAAGCAATTACCACCACACGTGGTGAAGACTAATACCAGTCTCCCAATACAGTTACATTAGCCAGTAAAAACTCAACTTTTAATCATATCATGCCTATCCAGTACTTCGAATTCAGTGTTTATATTCACCGGATCAAAGTGAAATGTGGAATAATGGAATAATTTCTCATGTTAGATGCAAAGACCTTTCATAAACTAGAAGTGAAATATGACATGCAATAGACAACCGTGGTCCATCTAGTAAAATAAATAATTCACAATGGCAAGATTTGTTGTATTGATGCAGGGGATTTCCTAATAGTTAAACGTTTGTGGCTGAGGTTTACAAACACGACATGTTGCTCTGGCAAGTGTGAAGCTGAAGAGTTTTGTTGTGTCTGAAGTTGCAAACTGGCAAGTTAATTTTGACTGGCATGCTCATCTGTGATTGGGTGATGGATTCTCAAATAGCCACTCAGCCAGTGGGAATCATAGAAACACACCAAATGAAATAAACATGTTATCAGAAGTTGGCAACTTCAGATAAGATGTGCAGAGTTACATGTGATGTTTTGATTTAGTCTACACATGTAATTTCTTGTCAATGAAAGATATAGTGGTAAACTATTATGAAATCTTCGGTAAGTATGACCTCTGATCTCTTCTCTCGTGTAGGAAACTTGCACGGGTTGGAGTACTTTTTCTTGTATGCCTGATCGGGTCTCCGTGCAAATAGTGACAATAGAGGCATACACATGAGCGTGTCCTGATTCCAAACGCCAAATGAATGTATGAATGTATCTATGCAACGTATACTGTTCAAGGGTGGTCAAACGATGATAGCCACTGCAAAGGCTACGATATACTACATCAGAAGTTCATACTCCTGCTAAAATATCATCACGCACATCGTGGAGGACATGTCAGCTTAATACTCGAACATAAATTGTACATCTGTGCCAAATATTGGGAGCACTCTTTAGAATTAGAATGGTTTTCAGTCCACGGTGGTTGATTCATATGTTGCCAACGGGGCTAAAATGAGAGTTGCTGCTGGCAACAGGTATTTTCCAAAGTTCAGTTTATTTTTTGTCGTTCTGGAGATAGCGCAGAAAGTTTGGTGGTGGTGGGGAGGGGGGGGAGTGTAACGGCCGTGTGGCTTAAACAGTCATATTCATTTTACCAGCTTGAGAGTGGTGGGATGTGGTCGCTTTTGAAAAAGACGACTTATTTGTCCAATCATCAAAAATTTTGACCACGAAAGTGCCATTTTCTGACAATGGGCCCCAGACTTATATCTGGCCTTCATTTTTGGGGCCTGTCCAGGCATGGGAGGGGGCATTTCACCCCCCCCCCCCTAATTATTTCCCATACCCCGTGAGCTATGGGGATGAAACTTATATCAATATACCTTTGAGTCAAGCTCTACTGGAAAATTAAAAAAAAATCAAATATGGCCGTTTTGATGGTGTCACAGTGACGTCATTTTAAAAAAAGACATTTTTGGTCGAGTTTTCTGTCACATTTTTCGAATTTTACATTTTGTTAAGTTTTTCCGCGAAAACTTTCTGATAAATTAGTAAATATTAAGGTGATGTGAAATAAAATAGTTTTTGCCATCTTTTCCTCGCGGAAAACATCATTTTTCTCTTGCCCCAAGTGGATGCCATCCGATGTCATCCGATGATATTGAATTTACTCATGATCCTCTACTCGAGGGATTATGCAAGTAAACTCACAATGACCCCAAATATGATAAGCTACAAAGTCACGGAGTGTCAGCTCTCAATTGTTGGTCGTTCCGGAGATAGCGCAGAAAGTTTGGTAGGAGAGTGGGGGTGGAGTGGGAGTGTGGGGTGGAGTGGTGGTGTTGGGGGGCGCAGATTGGGCATAGCCATATTCAGTGCACCAGCTTGGGAGTGGTGGGATGTGGTCGCTTTGGAAAAGACGACAGGAATATGTGAAGAATCACGAATTTCTGAATTCCCAAAAGTTTTCACTTTAACGACGATACGTCGCAGTAAGTTGCAATGTCAATTCTCATTCCCCATCCATTTGGTTCCAATTTAGTTAGTGCCTCAATGTATTATTTACGCGTTTTACACACATATTCACGTTGACTTATCTGGCCGCACATTTTTTGATTCCACACATGAGACTAGGACACTCCCGAGATCGAACATCTGTAACCGTGAAAGGCGCGAAATGATGTCATTGCCCACGTGACGTCGGGTCAAGGTTAGGCACCGGACTATGCTTTAATACTGGCATATTTCACAAGGTATTCTAGAGTCTTTCAAAATATTCAAAATCCAGTCACATAGTTAAATAGGGATTTGGAAGCAGAATGCATCGCCTGTGAAAATCTGTGAATAAAATAATACAGCATTGCCAATGTAAAGAAACGGTTCGTTGCCTAACCTAAGCGTAAAGTCACGTGGGCATCGACGTCGTTTTGCGCCTTTAGCAGCTGAAGATTTCCATCTCGTGACTGTCAAATAATACCGTGAATATTTACATCCCGTTCCACCGTCACAAGGAAAAACCCCACAAATGATAGGGCAAGGTATTCTTGTTGCACCCAAACGCCATACATTGGTTTTGGTAATGTATTAATTTATCAGTCAAGCTCGCCTCGATTGTTTTCACTATATGAGCACGCATGACCAGATTTGACGTGATAAATAGTAGGCTTTTTGATTTTCTGCATCCAGGGAGCCCGCTCCTTTAGACTGATTAGTAGTAATGCGAGCATGACAACCACGTATAACCGATACATTTTTAGACCTTTTTTTTAAATAAAAGATGTTTATTATACTTTATAAGGTATATTTCACATCATCATCAATGATGTTTAACCCCCTCTGTACCGGCATTTTTAACAGTTCCAAACTGATATCAACACTGTCATGAACATGAATGAAGCGAAGATATACTTATAATCATCTGCGCAATTTCAGAGACGATACTCCAAGCTTTCGAACAAGGTATAATATGATGAAAATATTTGCCTACAAATACGTCATTTTGACAGGCAATCATTAATCTATATTTTTATCGGTACAATTGTACCGATACGGTACAGAGAAGGTTAAGTGAGGTACCGGTATCCTGTTTGTGAATGTTCTTTTTCTTCAGGTCCATGAATGTATCAGATCTATTTATGCGCTAAACTACTTCTGTGGGAATATGCCCGTAGCGTGAAAGACGAGAGAGTTGTCTCGTTTAGTACGAGCTCTTGCACGGACGAGAACGGTCGTATATAATACTTTCTTTCTGTCAGAAGAGAAAACACGCTATTGTCGATATGTACAGGTGAAAAATGTATAACTTAACCATTATTGTTCTATTGGTTTACCTTCTTTCTGACAGGTTCCCCAAGCGTCCATCGAGGACGGATTTGGTCCATCAAGACAAGGTTCCAACAGCAAGTATGCTAGATCGACATAAAAAGCCATGGATCAGATCAAGGGGCAAATCAGCCTGTGCAAGCACATTCCCTACAGATTGAACCGGCAACAGGTGTGCTATTGTATGTATAATAGTTGTTATTTACCGTGACGAATGGATGAACGGAAATATGCAATTAGTGTAATAGAGCCACCAAGTTTTATGTGTGGGAGAGTGGGCGGGGGAGCGGGGAGGCGGGTTTCCGCTTGGCTCTTAAAATGCGGAATACTGGTTGGAAGGGGACCCAGCACTGCGGTTATAAGAAACATATTGCAACCGGCTCCTATTGGGGCATTATCAGTTAGAACAACCAGCTGTCGTCCGTTACGATCATGATCATTTGTGGTAGTGTTTCCAAAAGCCTATCCAGTATGATA
The DNA here is from genome assembly GCA_036873755.1 of Hanleya hanleyi. Taxonomy (NCBI): domain Eukaryota; kingdom Metazoa; phylum Mollusca; class Polyplacophora; order Lepidopleurida; family Hanleyidae; genus Hanleya; species Hanleya hanleyi. Next base: position 166,615 of record JAVTVY010037122.1, on the reverse strand, counting down.
ATCATTGTACGTTAATTACCTTACGATACATTACGATTGATATTTGCTACCAATGTTTATTATTCATCACCAAACCACATCCTGGGTTTTCATTGATCACAGTTTCATATGGATCTGTACTGATGATGACGAATGTAGTTAATCTGAAAACCTTATCTAGAGCAAGAGTTTCACCCAAGGTCAAACTGAAGCCATCTAGACAACAATTGAATTTGAAGCTATGTGATAATGACTTCCAAAGTTAACCAGACAGTGAATTATGCATATGAAAACTCCAAAGCTATGTGATCTGGCTTCAAGACAAACAACTGCTCATTCGAGAACAAGGCCTACTTTGTCTGCAGTGCCGATGCGAAAAGTTGCTCAGACAGAAAATGATGTCTAGGAGACCACAATACTAAAATATGATCGAGGTAAAACGGCTTCATCTGGATCAGCTGGCATCTCAGACCGGAAACATTCTGTTTCTGTGGTGGGGACTCCAAACGTTATACACACCAAACTTCTGCCTGTCAGAGCGTAATCCTCGATGCAGATCGATGTGACATGACGTCAGATAGATCAACAACTAGCTGACACCAGAGGCCTTCTGTTTGTTTGTGCCCAACAATGCCCAGCCTGATACATTGCCTGTTTGGTGTGTTGGGTGAGTGCTGCCTTTGTTGGAGGAAGACCGTTTGCGACAATCATTGACATTATCCATACTGCTGGTGCGGTCGTACAACAGGACCACAAATCGTTCTAGGTCACTAGGCAACTCTTGTATTGGCTTTGGTGTTGCACCCAGAGAGCAGATCGCCGTTGTTACCTCATCGTAGGTTTGCCAAGCATAACTGGCACTTGTCCTGGATTTAGAGTTTCTACTGCGTTCTTAATTACGTCCGTGGAATGACGAATCATCGCCAGCGACTTGGCTTCTTCGCTGAAAAGAGGGAGTAGAGCAGTGAGGGCAATGTTGTCGTTTGATGCAGCTTCTGGTTGCTCACCGGCGTGATATGCAGCTCACGAGACCTTCTCATCTGTGTTAAATGTTTTACTGTCCACCACATGCTCCACATGAGCCAGCCATCTTTAGACATTAGATCAACAAAAGACAGAAGACCATTGTACATTATCCACAGTCACGATGATTTAACATAGAGTTGATACTGTATTGTCTGAGAGAGCAGGTCAAATCCGCATTGCTTTACCCCTCTCCCCCCCCCCCCCAATCTTTGTCAAATGATACTTACCTGTATTTCTTCTGCAAGGCCTGGGGGGTGAGACGACAGTCCGCTTGATTCAGGCCATCTAACTTGGGTAGAAATGGTGGATTTTTCCATGGCGTAATCAAGGGAACCCTTGTGTAAAAATCTGGTAGGTGTCCCAGTTTCTTCTTGGCAGAATATGTGGCCTAATCAGCAGTAATTCCGAGAAAACGAGAGTCTTCTCCCGCCTCATCATTTGGATGCTGGAAGAGAGATATTCCTGTTCCATGAAAGGAATCATGCGCTGTAGTTGAACTGGGGTTGTGGTCTATATTATTGACAGCTGCAGTTGTGAAGAAACCACGTCTTAGTTGCGGTGGACAGACAACTTTTTCCATCTCATACCGCTGACATATTTTGTTTTCCAGATCAGATGGTTTGTGATTAAACGGAACAGTTCATTCAAAAACGTTTCTAATCGTGAATTTTTGTCCATGAAATACGTCAAAGCTGCACATCATGGCCGCCACTTTGGAAAATGGACGCCATGACCTACATAGGACAAATCTGTGATGGCCCTATATCTAATTTTTTTCGTATAGTCTTAGTCTAGCAACATGCCAAGTTTCATGCTCTTATCATGAAATGAACAGTATTTTTGTATCATTCACCTATCGGCTGCACTATTAGCATCAAACGCGTGTATGCAGCCTTTCATATCTTTTGTAACTTTCATGGGAAAATTATTTACATGAAAGTGTAAAGTGTCATTATGGGTGCAGTCCACAGAGGACCCCTCGTTGCTGGGAAGAGACCCTTGGTATAGCCGGTTCGTCTTTCGTAGTTGCCAAACCCTCCAGAAAACCCCTATAAATGTATATATTTTCTTGGTGGAAATACTCATACCATTAATTCAACATACAAATTTAACCCGGGACCAATTTTCTTCCCTCGGTATGTACTCCATTTTCTCTAAAAAATCTATTGAAATGACCCAAAATAGGCCATATTTCGTTCATTTCCTGGAAAAATCTTGACAATCAATTCCAATAAGATTTTAGTCCAGTCAAATTGAGGTTTGACCCATCACAAATTGCAACAGAATTGTTTTTACTGCAGTGCATTTCCGAAAGGTCTCTAGAATAACATACTAAAAGTCTACAAACAGATATGCATGGGAAATATATTAAATTTCAAGTTGAAATTTGAGGTATTTTTAGCGAAATTTCAGTGTTTACCTGTCTCTTGCTCCTATAAGAAAACCTTGTACTTGGTACTAAGCGTGAAAGAAATGGGTCATTACTTACACTCATTCCATTCGTTATCATATCAAGGTTATACTCAGCCTAAAATAATACCCTTGCACGAAAATATTTATGAAGAAATTCAAAATGGCGGATGTATGGGGTCATTCTAAATCTGAACTTTTTACTATTTTCCTGACAGTCCAGGCAATCTATCTGGGTTTTTTGAGCTGGACCCAAAACAAATTGCAACAGAATTTTTTTCACTGGTATGTATTTCTAATAGGTTCCCAGAACAACATACTAAAAGTCTACCAAAATCTATTTGGTGGAGATACGACTTTTTTTGAAAACAAAGATACGCCATTTTATAATACATAATAGGCCATTATGCCTCAAAAAAGCAAGGTAGAATATTGTTTTTTCCGTGAATAAGGACAGTTTATCATCCAGAAATTCAATTAATACATGACCCAGGGTATAGTATGCCATGGTGGTGAAAACATGTGTCTTCCCGGTGGATGTACTCATAAGCGTAGATAGCAAACTGATAGTTCAGCATCAGGCTATATGAATTATACATGGTAATATTCAGTCAGTTAACATTTTTCCATTAGCATAATCATCTGAAAGAGGAATTCTCTCTCAAAATAAATGAAATGATAAGCTGTGATGTATTTTCCTTCAACCGATAACTGTCACAGACAATATTTCCACAAACTCACTCATGGAGATATCTCTCTATTATCACAACATGTGCCTTGTTGAAAAATACAGCTCTGCAAACCATTAATGATCTATCGTAATTGTATGTCAGATATGTTTTGGCGAAAGAAGAATAATTATGCAGATCCTATCATCTAATTATCAAACAAATAATAATCTAGATTATAGGCAAACTTGATGTTCTACCATGACGTTCTACCATGCCATTTACCATGTTTCATTTTACATTTTCAACAATATAGGCCATGCTCCTACAGATACATCTTCTTCAGCTGCAATCTTTCTTGCAGTTGCACCTGATAATCTCAAAGAGTGCCAGTGGACTGGTGGCAGTTCAGTTTTCACAGAGAGAAACCGTCCACCCTCATTCTTGTGGCAGCAATGGATGGTCTTCCCCTTTCCACTCTAAACACGCGAACCTTGATACTTAGCTGATGCTGATGTTGGTGGAAGGTTTTGTACCTGCACATATATGGTTCGTTTTTGTCACAGAATCGCTTGTATCTCATGCAGCCAATTGCTTCGTCAGGGTTACCATTGTATAAACACACAAGCACCTGCAATAGATAACCTCCATCGGGATTTCCAATGGCCTGGTTGAACACTTCAGCTTGTTGGCGGAATAGCTCATTGAGCGTTATTTTCTTTACGGCCGCACATTTGCCAATGCCATATGGTCAGTATACTGTGTCACAGCCCTGAATGGCATGCATAAAACATCATATTTGTGCAGACTTACATTCCCAGCACAGCCTTTGTCTTCTTGAGATTCCAAGCTATCCGTTTCTTTGCATTCTCTCTTGGCTGAAAGTAGATGTCATTGTCATCCATGTCTGCATGAAAACAGAGCAGAACTAACAGGTGAATATCATCACCAACCAAAGTTTTGATGCTTTCAGTCGATTAAACGGCAGCTTTTACAATAAAAACATCTGCATATGAAACGCCCTTTCCAACTGGTCAATGATAAGAGTAATGAACTGCTACTTGTTGACGTTGTTTGCTAGGAATTCGTCTTTCTTTGACTGAATGACCATGCCACTAGCGGGGCCGGGGAGTTTGGAATGTCAAGAAAACAAAGGCTGTGCTGGGAAGGCAAATCTGTACAAATATGTTGCTTGTGCATGCCATTCTGGGGTGTGACACGATATTCCGACCATATGGCATTGCCAAAGGTGCTGCCTTGAAGAAGACCACTGTCACTGAGCTATTTCGCCAACAAGCTGAAGTGTTCATCCAGGTCATGGGAGTTCCGACGAAGGTCATTTATTGCAGCAGCATAGAAAACGCTTATATGTTTATACAATAGTAACCCAGACGAAGGAATTGACTTGAGGGGAAGACCATCCATTGCAGCCACAAAAATGGGAGTGAACAATTCAATCGGTTTCCCCCTGCGAAAACTGATCTGCCACCAGCTTCAGGGGTTACTTGAGGTTATTAGGTGGAACTACAAGAAGGATTGCAGCTGAAGCAGATGCGCCTTTAAGGATCATGGCCTGGATTGTTCAAGTGTGTGTGGAGAATGCAAACGACTGAGCTGTGCAAACTCATCGAACCCAGACCTTTGAAAATGACATTGGCGAAGACTGGTATTGGGATTGATAGTGCTGTGAAATATTCCTCAACTTATGGCAGTGTTCATGAGGAATAACAATAAAAGACATCAACTATATGTATGAGAAGTGACTTCTCCTAATAATGTTACCATGAACCAGAATGTAAAATGAAACATGTTGAGTTATGTCGTCAACTTTGCCTACATCTGCACAAGTCCAGGTAATCCCTAAATCCTCGCAGAGGGTTTACCTGGACCTTTTTGGTGATTCGGATGAGTTCTCGAGTCGTTGCGTCTATTACGTACACAATCTCGTACATTTCATCCCCAGCGGTTGTTTTGAATTAGCATGTCGGTATCTGAAGCCTGCGGTTTTCGCTTTGACACCCGATGTCGATTTCAGCCGATTGATACACTGGCTCGCGAGGATGCTTTGCCTATAATTCGAAGTATTATTTGTTTGATAATTAAATGATATATTAGGATCTGCTTAATTATTCTTCTTTCATCAACAACATTTGTCTTACAAACAATTGTGATAGATCATACATGTTTGGCAGATTGTCGTTATGTATATGAACTATTGCTAAACGCGACGTTGAATCTAATTTCTCTCTCTCTCCATTTTTTTTCAACAATGTACAAACACTATTGAATGTCGGACCTAACACTTGCTACGTGCTTGTGATATTTGAGTTATATCTTTATAAGTTAATGGAACTATTGTCTGTGATTGTCATAGGTTGAAAGAAAATATATCAAAACTTGTCAATTCCCTTTCGGATAACAATGCTAATGGAAATAATGCCAACTGCCAGGATATTACCATGTATGATTATATACCCTGGTGCTGAACTATCGTTTTGCTATCTACTTTTATGAGCAAATCCATTGGGAATGCAAATCTTTTCACCACCACAGAATAATGTATCCTAGATAAGCATGTATTGATTGGATTTCTGGATTATAAAATATCAATATCAGAGACAAACCAATATTTTCTACCTTCTTATATGAAGCATGATGGTGTAACTTTGTTTTAGAAAAAGTCGTATCTCCACCAAATAGATTTTGGTAGACTTTTAGTATGTTGTTCTGGGGACCTATTAGAAATGGATACCAGTGAAAAAATTCTGCTGCAATTTGTTTTGGGTCCAACTAAAAAAACCCAGTTAGATTGCCTGGACTGTCATGAAAATGGTAAAAAGTTCAGATTTAGAATGACCCCATACATCCGCCATTTTGAATTTCTCCATAAATATTTTCGTGCAAGGGTATTATTTTAGGCTGAGTATAACCTTGATATGATAACGAATGGAATGAGTGTAAGTAATGACCCATTTCTTTCACGCTTAGTACCAAGTACAAAGTTTTCTTATAGGAGCAAGAGACAGGTAAACACTGAAATTTCACGAAAAATACCTCAAATTTCAACTTGAAATTTAAGATATTTCCCATGCATATGGGATTGTAGACTTTTACTAAGTTAATCTGGGGACCTTTCTGAAATGCATAGCGGTGAAATAAATTCTGTTGCAATTTATGGTGGGTTGACCCCAAAAATGCGTTAGATTTACTGGACTAATGGTCTTCTCTCCAGTGAGGGCATATGTCATATCTCAGTTTAACCAACCAGCGCCCGAGCTCGACGCGTTCCGTTTCACTGAGCCACGTGAGCCGTTACATGCATAGGTCAGATAGACAAATTTTGCTGTAAAAATCAAGCCACGCTCATTTGAACTCTAATATTTCAGTATGTATCGCAAATACATGGCATGATGGCATTTCAAATGATTTATAACTTTAAAAGGAAATGTTTATTTTAAGAATAACACTTAATTGTGTTGACATCGAAAATAGGCATTCAATTCTTCGCAAATCGCTGCAAGATAGGATCAATCTATAATACTTAAACAAGCGTATTTTTTTAATGAATTTAAATACAAATAATATCAATCATTCAACAGTACAATAAATTTTGGTGAATCTTGGCTAGGCTGAGTTGTGCTGTGCCGTGGGTGGGGGCCGGGTGTTTGTTTTGATCTTGAAACTATATGTCAGGCCGATACTCAATATTGGGATTATGTAATATTTAATTTCATTGGTGTATCCATGTTTAATCGGTGTCAGGACATTTAAGCACGCGACATTTCGGCAAGTGACATTTTGGCACGCGACATTTTCCCACAAAATTAAGGGTACAACATTTCGGCACCCATTTTTGTCAGAACAATTTGCGCTAAAAGTGAAGATTTTCACATTCTTTTTTTAACATATGTTCAACATATATAAACCTACCGTTTCAAGGGTTACCAAGTTGTAGGTTATCATAGTTGCTCACAATTATCCGCCACATTTCGGCAACTTTTTTCACATATTAAGGTTGGTGGCGATTGATTGGTGAGGTTTTTACTAAAGTCTGTCCATTTTAATTAGTCGTCTACTTTGGAGCTTGTCAAAAATCAATAGTTAATCCTGCAACAATTTTCTTTTTTGCAGAGTGTAGAACAAACTGAACTTTACAAAATGACTACGATTTCTCCGTGATATCGATAATATATCACGCTTGAAATAACTTTTTAATTCACTCCATATAAAACTCCACTACAGTTGTTTATGTACCGGGCCTCAATTACATAGAGAGACGTCATAATGTATTCATGCTCACTGACACAAAGGTCATTAATGCCGAATAGAGTAATAACAGGCGGTCCGTGGGAGTGTCGCTTATATCCCATGCCCAATGTAATTGCCGAATGATAAACCGCACACACCTCTATGACCGTACACGTCAATGTTGACCTTTGTGCTAGACAACACGAATACATTATGACGTCTCTCTATGTAATTGAGTCCCGGAACATGAAACCACTGTACTGGGGTTTTATATGGAGAGAATTAAAAAGTTATTTCAAACGTGATATATTATCGATATCACGGGGAAATGGCAGTCGTTTTGTAGATTTCTGTTTGCTCTAAACAATGCAAAAAAGAAAATTAATGCAGAGTTAACTGCTGATTATTGACAAGCTCCAAAGTAGACGACTAAATAAAATAGACAGACTATAGTGATAGAATATATATATATAATGCTGTTTGCTCTATGAGAAATTCACAACATTTCTAAAACCAACTGCTCATGTCAAAAAAGTTGCAGAAATATCGCAGATATTCGCAGCCATTAAATTTACAACTTGGTAACCCTTAAAATGGTCTGTTTATATGTTAAAAAAAGATAAGAAAATTGTAATTTTTAATATAATTTGGCATGTAAAAATGTGCCGAAATGTCGTGTGTCGAAATGTCGTACTCTTCACTTTGTGCCGAAATGTCGCGTGCCGAAATATCGCATGTCGAACTGTGGCGGATTCGTTTAATCGTAAGACTTTTTCTCTTTCTTCCTAATTATATAATCTGCATTCTCAATAATAACAAACAATGCATTATATACAAATGTTAAACATTGTCATTCTTAATGTATCAGTCTTATTCCTGTCCTCACCATTTCATGTTACCTTTTTTTTATTTTCACAAATATCCACAGTACTTATTTTGCTTCAACTGCCATTTTTAGATAGAAAGAAAAGCTCACTATTAAAACAATCTGAAAGTACAAGAAAAACGAAAATTAACTGACTAACACGCATTTCCCAACTGTAACCAAAGGGGTTCCATAAGGAAGCATTCGAGCCACACATGGGTTAATAATAATAACATTACGCATCTTATTTGTTTATGCCGACAGCCTAGTTGAGAAAATAAGCCAAATTATATACCAGTTATCGGAACAGAATGAATCTCTCTATGGGTTCTCACTTGTGGTTAGGTTGAAATATTCTGAACAGAATGATCACGTGTACGGCTTCTCATCGTTAAATCAGCAGTCCCAATGTTTGGGTTATAACACTGAATAGTCGATGATAGATTATATTTATTAATTCTCGTCAGAATGCACACACACCGTTGTCAGTTTAATACGGTACCGGGCATAATACCTGGTATATACCGGTAGGCCTGTTATCGACGGTTTAACGGCTAACAAGTATGGGCGACAGTCAGTCAAGCAGCGCGTGGGCGTGTCTTGGTGTGACGTCACTCAGGTGGAACTACTTTCGATCGTTTTTTCTCTAGCTAGTCACAGCCCTGGAAACACTTCAGAAAACCATTGAACGAACGTAATGGTTTTTTCTTCGTTCGTTTTTTCAATGTTTTTTTTTTATAAAACGAACCAACGATACACCCATCGTTTGTGGCATGGTTTAAACGAAATGGTTTAAACCATGGATACACGAACGTTAAATGGGAACGGCCCCTAAGTTCCAGCAATAATTACAAGAAGGTATTATCAGGGTTTATACAGAGTTGAAACATATTTGAAAAGTTCTTCTAAAACTGTAACATATAACTAGTGCCACCACTGTGTTCAGTACTGATTATCGCAAGAACAGTTGTCGATAGAAATTGTGTGAATACGTATATCTTTATGAAATAATTTTTGAGAGAGAAAAATAAATTGATCATCATCCGGATTCGAATCCACGACCCCGGCTAAACGCGCCAACCCACTGAGCTTTGACGGCCCATAAGTATTACAACCGTGGATTATCCCTGTGATGACCAACCTTGCCCTTGTGCGCAACTAGTCTTATAATGAAGAAATCATGTTTGGTATGGCGTATAGTCCGTCACTGAGCATATATATACGTATGAGATGAATTTTGAGAGAGAAAGGATAAATTGTTCGTCAGCGAGATTCGAACCCACGACTCCGGTTAAACGCGCCGATGCTCTATCGACTGAGCTATGACGGTCCATAGGTGTTACACTCGCGGATTGTACTTGCGATGACCATGCACCTGTCTCCCTCGGTGTTGCACTGTGAGCAACTGGCCTTATAATAAAGAAATGATTTTTGGTATGGCGTATAGCCCACCACTGAGCATATATTCATATGAACCGATTTTGAGAGAGAAAGAATAAATTATCATTTCTTCATTATGAGACCAGGCGGAAGGTTGGTCATCACAGGGACAATCCACAGGTGTAACACTTTGGTGCTACATTTATCATGTCCTATTTTCAAAAGATCAGTTTAAAAAAGAATAGACTGTTATGGTGGTGCATTATCAATTTCATAGACACAGCTTCAAATGCAATTTCGAATTCGAGGTTTAACTGAACCAATAAATCAATATAATTGACAGATGTTTGTAACGTAAACGAATATGCAATTCGGCAATTAGTTTTCCTTGAAATGTTATACTTTTGCCGTAATATACATCCAAGTTTCATCCGTGTTATATATTAGAAAATAAACATCTGTATTTGTAGACCAGCTACATTGGTTGCCTGGACGGGTTTGAGTGTTTTGAAGAATATGGAAGCTGTTACCATTTCTCAGATGCCAGGCTACTCCGACACGAAGCATCTTGTTGGTGTCGGCAACATGGGGCATGGTTGGTGAAGTTCGACACGGAGCAGGAACAACGGTTCATTTATGACAAGGCCAACGCATCAGTAAATCGTCCATACAACTACTGGATTGGAGCAACCGATCAGAAGGAAGGTATGTTGATAAACGGCCAAAACTGGGAAGAGAAACGAAAATAATGGCTACCATCTGGAGGATTTGATTCTTTTCCAGACAATTGTAAAATATACTTTTCAAATGGAATAGAAGCTTATATGGTCAACACAATGCTATTCTATGCACGCATAACAATATTGCTGTTGAACTGACATTACGTTGGAGATACCTTCAATTTTTTAAAGATAAGCTCTTTAGCTTTGCTCTACAAAGTCAGCTCCGTCAGCTCCACAGCAATAAAGAAGCTGTTATCCACAGAATATCAGTGTTATATAGGCAGGCTTTTTTGTATGTCTTTTTAATTGGCCCATTGAAGTGTTATACCAGGACCAGGATATCAGGATAATAGATCAGTGAATAAAATGTAACACTTCTTTGACTAGAAACAAGTTGTGATACTCAAAACAACAGTATATTCCACCAAAATATAGAGACGTATAACACAAATTGCATTTTAGAGTATTCGACTGACACTTATTGAGTGTACTGAGGTCTATCATCTCAAGCGTATAGAAGATAATTCATATATACTCAAACCTTCCTTTAAAGGCCACCATGAGGAAACGGAAATGGTGGTCGCTTAGGGCAACTGGTCTCTTAATACAGCAATTAAAAAAAAAGTTGCATCCATCTATCTCATCGATAGTTACCCTTGCTACTACAGATTACTTTGGTATTTTCCTAATGATAACCCATGACATATAAAAGTTGGACGTGGTTAAGGTAGATACTTCATTTTGGGAGTTTTTTTTCTGAAAATTTCGCACAGCTGAAAATGCCTGAGGCTAGACACATTGTTGTCCCCAGACTTGGCTACGGAATACATTGTCTCGTGGTCCTAACATAAAGTATGAATCGGTTTTAAGGTCACGGTATATGATCCCGATACAATAATAAAGTGCCTTGGTGCGGCGCAGCGTTGTTGAAAGTGGAGAGGTGGACCATTCTTGAGCCATATACAATGAGGAGACTAGAGTCATCTGGTATTCTGCTTATTCTATTTGCTAGTACCAAAACAGTGCGGATGGGAAGCTGAAGTTCCTAGACACCTCCACCCCCGTTTCACGTACCCTTGTGGGTTTCATGATTAAAATATCTTTAGACAAATCACGTCGGTTTCTTTAGAGAATATTTTGTGGCCTGGTATCACAATAAAGGGTGGAGAACAACTTTGTTGCGCTGCATTGAAACTGCTCAATAAGGTTTAACATCAGTTTGGGAATCAATATTGGACAGGTGTATTAGGTCTGATCGCGTTAGACAGGCGATCTGGTAATAAGTGTAATTTTAGAGGGAAAAGTAATTGGTTAAATAGCGTCAGATTCGACATTCAACATTCAGCCGGCATTCATAAAAGATTTTCTGTATCAATAATCAAAAGACAAATGTTTGATTAATGAAGCTGGTTTTAAAAGCATGTTTGACAGTATCCGACATTATTTCACACAGAGGGAAGATTTGTTTGGGAAGATGGTACCGACGCCATGTATGTTCAGTGGTTCAGTGGTACGAATCTTGAACAGCCTGACAACGCAGAGGATAACGCACATTGTGGCCTGATTGCGCGAGTATATTTCGATACCATCTCCGAGACCCATACGTTCCTGAGCACATATTTTGCATTTGACGCCCCATGTAATGTGGTATCGATTAACTTCATTTGCGAAAAGGACATGAAAGGTAATGCAAATTAAATAGTCTGATTCGACAGTCAATTAGAATATAATATTACAAGCAGTTATGGATGAAAATACTGGTAAATTAAGTGCAGCTTCTGATAAAAGTGAAGCGATTGCGCCGAAAGACATCATAGTGTCCCGATCATGTCATCCTTATCACTGACTCGTATTATTAAACCCAAGTCATTTCTCAGAGTATAATGCATCTCCGTCATGCTTTCGATTTCATTCATATGAAGAGAGATAATATCCTCTACAAAACGATGTATGATCTGTAGCCTCTGATCAATGACAACTGGACAGTTACAAACGCAGTTACCAAAAGTAGCGTTAATGAACATTACTACCAGTGTGTGATATTTACCCCAAAATCTGACAATCTTCGAGTGAGAGCGCTTAACTGTGTAGCTGGAGGCACTCTTCCAGCGATTATACTAGCTTGCAGCTAGCGGGACTTTCCCTTTAGCTCAGTTGATAGACCCTTGGATTCATTAGATAGAGGTGGAGAAATCGATTCCGGTCGCACTTCCCCTCGTCCCTTACATTGGTGCTCTGATACTACTGGTTCATGGAGCGTGCGGATCTGGACCAGAGAACATGGGCTGGGTTCGGAAGGGGAGAGGATTTATGTGGGGTGGAGTGTAACCTGGAGACACTCATCCAGCACTTGTACTAGTTTGTAGTAGCAGGAATTTCCCTTTAGCCATGTTGAACCAATTTCTATAATACAGCATGTCTTATCGCTGGACATGGTGTTTTTTCCTAAATTCAGCGGGTGCTTCAGAAATGGCACCGGGTTTGAGATAAACGCTCGAAAATATATAATAATAATGTATAATATGAACGTATGATATTTTCAGTCTGCCGTATTCGAAAAGGCAAAGTGTATCGGGTTTAGGATTTTATACTCTGTCCGTAGTCAGCCGTTTCAGTAGGCTATGATATAATAGTTATAGCGAAATCCCGCCTCTATCATATCTTGTCGCCGGAGAGCTGCTTCAGTAGCCTATGCCCGTATAGTCATGAAGAATTGTCGCATCCATAATGTGCGGAGACAGAGACAGAGATAATTCATGTCTAACATCGCGTTCAGCAATATTTCAGCTATATAGCGACGATCAAACAAAAAGTATTCCAACAAAAACAAGTTGATAACCCAGTAATCCAGATGTAATCAACACAACACATTAGAAACATGTACATACATTAACATTTATACAACAAATCGATTTCTCTCAAATATCTTTAATTGCAATATTCTTTTACTCGAACAAAAGGATGTTCCAAAGAAGCTGCTTAAAAGAAAGAATCTCTTCAAAACTTAAAATCTATACAGTCGATCACAATGTGATTTACTGGGAGATATTCGTGACATGGAATACACCTCGAAACATTTCTGGCGGTTCAGATAAGTACAGCCTACAGTTTTTTTTGGAAATCATGAAGTTTGTGATTATTCACAGCATCCCATAAAGATTAAGCACAGTTAGAGGGTCTCAACTCGCTATAAGGGTATCCAACAGGTTAACCTCATTATCTAGGGCTGTCTTAGCCATTTCATCAGCTTCAGTCTTTTCTGAAGCCAACGTGACTAGGGAACCAAAAACACACAATATCAATCTGCGATCATATAATTGTAAAGTATTCACGATAGTGGGATGAGCTGAAGTCCCACTTTTGATCGCTTGAAGGCATGACAGTGAATCTGAGAATATGATATATTTTCCTCCTATAGTAGAGCCAATACCTTCTAGACCTGACAATAGAGCTTTGGCTTCGGCAGTGAAAATCGAATTTTGACCTGGAAGTCGACATGTTTTAGTTTTGGAACTGAAGATAGTAGCCCACGCTACGCTCACTATATTTAGAATCTTCATAAATCAGTTGGTTCAGTAGCCTATGACAAAATAGTCATCAAGAAATCCCGTCTCCATAATACCCTGTCTTTTGACGGCTGTTTCATTAGCCCACGTTAGTCTACGTTAGAATAGTTATAAAGATCTACGTCCATAATCGATATACACTATTAAAATAACGAGGTTACTGAAAGAGTTATAGTTAAAGGTGGATAGGACGAAATCGGCCAACAATAATCACGTCTTAATTTTTTCTCATATTCTTTCTCTCAATATCCAGGTCCCACTCCCGGACGGAGACTGACAGCCGTGACATCCGGTCGCGATATCATCTATAGCGATCATGTCATCGCTACATATCCGGGCACTTCTTTGTTGAAATGTACGGATTATTGCTACCGGGACTGTGGAAGATGTTGGGCCATAGGTTATAACCACGATATACCAGCATGTATACTGTACGATAATTACTATTCCAGGCTCCAAGGAAATACAGTAACTGAGTCAGGATACCTGATATACGATTAAACTATAACATATGTAACTGGTGTTGATTCTGATTCTGATTTCATATTACTTTTATGACTCTCCTTTTGCAAAACAGCCAGTTTGTGCTTCTAGGGGTACTCATATGAACAGGCACAATCAAAGCGTGACTGAGATACAATTTTTTTTTTAGATGACGACTTTACAACGAATATTATGGATTAAGAATACTGATCAGCGATACGGATTTGATATTTTTGGAACATCATGATGTCTTGCCGGCATCATTGAAAACTGTTGACCGCTTCTCTCTTGCAGGAAACAAGCCTACTTTTATGTATACAATGGTTGTCTTTTTGAATTTAGTGCTAATACTGTTATATGGAATATGGAATAGGTCTTTGGATTATGGACGCGGATATTCTCTAATGGACGACGGCTGGATTATGAATGACGGACTAGATGCTTGTAATTTCGTTAGTCTCAAGTTTCGAGTTCTTGAAATAGTGATATTGCCCATGCGCTAGTATACTGATAGTGTGACTACTAATTTCCGAGTGACTACAGCATGATCGGCGGTGTATATTAGTCCTGCTGCATACCAAGATATAAAATATCATTTAAGATTGTCAACCTTGATCACTTGTATACTATGACTCCGTGTAATTGGAGCTCTGGTATATACCTGTATTTGCCTAGTAATAATAACGTAAAGTGACGGTGTTGTTTTGTATTAAAGTTTGTGCTAATGTAAGGTACAAATAATCCTGCACAGTAGTTACAAGTCGGCAATGCTATATAAAACATAGCGAACTATTATATGGTAGAAGTATGTGGACCATTACAGAAAATCTGACATTCTGCACTGTAATTTGCGATTGAAATCCTTTCACATTCACGCACAATGCACGTCTGTATCTGTTTAGATGTTGTCTTACCGACGGCGGCACCTACATTGATCAATAGCAATAATTACTCCAGTAATAAAGTTAAATGTTCTTTCAAAAGTTGCAGTTTTATTCCTGTGCCTCGTTAGTATGAACTGACGATTATTTCCTGTTGAATTATACCTAGTTCTGATTCCAGCTGGGCTGTATTCTAGTACAAGTTGAACTACACGATTGGATGAAATATCTACCAATTCGAAAATCTTCTAGCTTCCAATCCCTCAGTGCTAATCGCTAAGTTTTTTTCTTGTGGTTCTGAATGGGGTTTCTTACTGGTCCAATCAGGGGTGGGAGGCGACTTGTTTTGCCAAATTAATGGCGGGACACTTTTTGGTGCCTGAAGCGTTGTTGTCATGTACGTACATCTGTTCAGTATTTTTTTTCTTTTTTATGGGTGGGGGTCACTAGGTCAAACTAGGTAACTTGTTACTATCATATATACCGAAGAACTCAACTTGTATCACATATGCATGTTCTCCAGATCACTAGGTTAACGTTTCAATTTTTCACCAATTGCTTGTTGCCATCAAATGTTTTGGGCGATATGGGATGTACTGCAGGACCCCTCCCCTCTCTAGTTTGGTTGTTCCCTTGGGTCACGCTCTATCAGACAATGTAAAGAAATCCAACATGACGTCACCGTGAGGTCATTTTCCCCAAAAGGTATTTTTCGAACGAGTTTTCGGGATAAGTTTATGCAGTTGTCTTCGCAACAGCTGCATAATAAATTCGTGATAAATTCGTGACTGTGAGATAAAATAGTTTTTCCCAATTTTATCCACAGAAAATATTATCAAGTAAAAAACCCCGGAAGTTAAATTTTCTGGTACATTGCCACCATGTGAAAATGTTCAGCTGCTATATGTAGATATTCTTCACTGCAATTGTGGGTCTGGCCACCTGAGAGAATTGTCAAAAGTGTTTAGACAGTCGACCAAGTCCAGATCCATATTTAGTACACATATAGGAAGTCCCTCCAAATCGATACTTTGACCAATAGTAACATCAGTTTAAATCATTTCATGCCAATCCAGTATTTCGAATAATTTTTTTTTAAAATTCGTATCAGAGTGGCGTGTGGATTAATAAGTCATTTTAGATGCAAATACTTTTCATAAACTAGGAATAGAGTACGGCATCTCATCGACAATCGTGGTTCATCTAGTAAAACAAAGAATTACAAGCGTCTAGTCCGTCATTCATAATCCAGCCGTCGTCCATTAGCGTCCACTAAGCGTCCACTAAGCGTGAAAGAAATGGGTCATTACTTACACTCATTCCATTCGTTATCATATCAAGGTTATACTCAGCCTGAAATAATACCCTTGCACGAAAATATTTATGGAGAAATTCAAAATGGCGGATGTTCTAAATCTGAACTTTTTACCATTTTCATGACAGTCCAGGCAATCTAACTGTTTTTTTTTAGTTGGACCCAAAACAAATTGCAGCAGAATTTTTTCACTGGTATCCATTTCTAATAGGTCCCCAGAACAACATACTAAAAGTCTACCAAAATCTATTTGGTGGAGATACGACTTTTTCTAAAACAAAGTTACACCATCATGCTTCAGATAAGAAGGTAGAAAATATTGGTTTGTCTCTGAATAAGGATATTTTATCATCCAGAAATCCAATCAATACATGCTTATCTAGGATACATTATTCTATGGTGGTGAAAAGATTTGCATTCCCAATGGATTTGCTCATAAAAGTAGATAGCAAAACGATAGTTCAGCACCAGGGTATATAACCATAGATGGTAATATCCTGGCAGTTGGCATTATTTCCATTAGCATTGTTATCCGAAAGGGAATTGACAAGCTGTGATATATTTTCTTTCAACCTATGACAATCACAGACAATAGTTCCATTAACTTAAAAAGATATAACTCAAATATCACAAACACGTAGCAAGTGTCAGGTCCGACATTCAATAGTGTTTGTACATTGTTGAAAAAAATGCAGCCCTTGCCAATCAGGAGAGAGACAGAAATTAGATTCAACGTCGCGTTTAGCAATAGTTCATATAGATAACGACAATCTGCCAAACATGTATGATCTATCACAATTGTTTGTAAGACAAATGTTGTTGATGAAAGAAGAATAATTAAGCAGATCCTAATATATCATTTAATTATCAAACAAATAATACTTCGAATTATAGGCAAAGCATCCTCGCGAGCCAGTGTATCAATCGATAGGTTACGATAGATACACTGGCTTGGTTAGTTACCAAGAGCAGTTCTGGATATAAATAGCCGGAGGGGTTTCCACTAAACCGAACCAATCAGTAGGCACGTTGAAGCAGCTCATCAAACCAATCCGCAGCGAGGTTTCAGTTTTGACTGGTTTGAATTTCATCGCCGGCCAGACTACTTTTGAAGCTAGGGTGAAATCGACATCGGGTGTCAAAGCGAAAACCGCAGACTTCAGATACCGAAATGCTAATTCAAAACAACCGCTGGGGATGAAATGTACAAGATTGTGTAATAGACGCAACGACTCGAGAACTCATCCGAATCACCAAAAAGGTCCAGGTAAACCCTCTGCGAGGATTTAGGGATTGCCTGGACTTGTGCAGATGTAGGCAAAGTTGACGACATAACTCAACATGTTTCATTTTACATTCTGGTTCATGGTAACATTATTAGGAGAAGTCACTTCTCATACATATAGTTGATGTCTTTTATTGTTATTCCTCATGAACACTGCCATAAGTTGAGGAATATTTCACAGCACTATCAATCCCAATACCAGTCTTCGCTAATGTCATTTTCAAAGGTCTGGGTTCGATGAGTTTGCACAGCTCAGTCGTTTGCATTCTCCACACACACTTGAACAATCCAGGCCATGATCCTCAAAGGCGCATCTGCTTCAGCTGCAATCCTTCTTGTAGTTCCACCTGATAACCTCAAGTAACCCCTGAAGCTGGTGGCAGATCAGTTTTCGCAGGGGGAAACCGATTGAATTGTTCACTCCCATTTTTGTGGCTGCTATGGATGGCCTTCCCCTCAAGTCAATTCCTTCGTCTGGGTTACTATTGTATAAACATATAAGCGTTTTCTATGCTGCTGCAATAAATGACCTTCGTCGGGACTCCCATGACCTGGATGAACACGTCAGCT
Organism: Hanleya hanleyi; assembly: GCA_036873755.1. Taxonomy (NCBI): domain Eukaryota; kingdom Metazoa; phylum Mollusca; class Polyplacophora; order Lepidopleurida; family Hanleyidae; genus Hanleya; species Hanleya hanleyi. The sequence continues at coordinate 148,217 of JAVTVY010037122.1, read as the reverse complement.
TGTTGGCGAAATAGCTCAGTGACAGTGATCTTCTTCAAGGCAGCACCTTTGGCAATGCCATATGGTCGGAATACCGTGTCACACCCCAGAATGGCATGCACAAGCAACATATTTGTACAGATTTGCCTTCCCAGCATAGCCTTTGTTTTCTTGACATTCCAAACTCCCCGGTGCCGCTAGTGGCATGGTCATTCAGTCAAAGAAAAACGAATTCCTAGTAAACAACGTCAACAAGTAGCAGTTCATTACTCCTATGAGTGACCAGTTGGAAAGGGCGGGATGTTTCATATGCAGATGATTTTATTGTAAAAGCTGCCGTTTAATCGACTGAAAGCATCAAAACTTTGGTTTGGTGATGATATTGACCTGTTAGTTCTGCTCTGTTTTCATGCAGACATGGATGACAATGACATATACTTTCAGCCAAGAGAGAATGCAAAGAAACGGATAGCTTGGAATCTCAAGAAGACAAAGGCTGTGCTGGGAATGTGAGTCTGCACAAATATGATGTTTGTGCATGCCATTCAGGGCTGTGACACAGTATACTGACCATATGGCATTGGCAAATGTGCGGCCGTAAAGAAAATAACGCTCAATGAGCTATTCCGCCAACAAGCTGAAGTGTTCAACCAGGCCATTGGAAATCCCGATGGAGGTTATCTATTGCAGGTGCTTGTGTGTTTATACAATGGTAACCCTGACAAAGCAATTGGCTGCATGAGATACAAGCGAATCTGTGACAAAAACGAACCATATATGTGCAGGTACAAAACCTTCCACCAACATCAGCATCAGCTATAAGTATCAAGGTTCGCGTGTTGAGAGTGGAAAGGGGAAGACCATTCATTGCTGCCACAAGAATGAGGGTGGACGCCTTCTCTCTGTGAAAACTGAACTGCCACCAGTTCCACTGGCACTCTTTGAGGTTATCAGGTGCAACTGCAAGAAAGATTGCAGCTGAAGAAGATGTATCTGTAGGAACATGGCCTATATTGTTGAAAATGTAAAATGAAACATGGTAAATGGCATGGTAGAACGTCATGGTAGAACATCAAGTTTGCCTATAATCTAGATTATTATTTGTTTGATAATTAGATGATAGGATCTGCATAATTATTCTGCTTTCGCCAAACCATATCTGACATACAATTGCGATAGATCATTAATGGTTTGCAGAGCTGTATTTTTCAACAAGGCACATGTTGTGATAATAGAGAGATATCTCCATGAGTGCGTTTGTGGAAATATTGTCTGTGACAGTTATCGGTTGAAGGAAAATATATCACAGCTTGTCATTTCATTTATTTTGGGAGAGAATTCCTCTTTCAGATGATTATGCTAATGGCAAAAATGTTAACTGACTGAATATTACCATGTATAATTCATGTAACCTGATGCTGAACTTTCAGTTTGCTATCTACGCTTATGAGCAAATCCACCGGGACGACACATGTTTTCACCATCATGGCATACTGCACCCTGGGTTATGTATTAATTGGATTTCTGGATGATGAACTGTCCTTATTCACGGAAAAACCAATATTCTACCTTGCTTATATGAGCCATAATGACCTATTATGTATTATAAAATGGCGTATCTTTGTTTTCAAAAAAAGTCGTATCTCCACCAAATAGATTTTGGTAGACTTTTAGTATGTTATTCTGGGAACCTATTAGAAATGCATACCAGTGAAAAAAATTCTGTTGCAATTTGTTTTGGGTCCAGCTAAAAAGAAAGAGATAGATTGGCTGGACTATCATGAAAATGGTAAAAAGTTCAGATTTAGAATGACACAAGCAATCGGCATTTTGAATTTCTCCATAAATATTTTCGTGCAAGGGTATTATTTTAGGCTGAGTATAACCTTGATATGATAACGAATGAAATGAGTGTAAGTAATGACCCATTTCTTTCACGCTTAGTACCAAGTACAAGGTTTTCTTATAGGAGCAAGAGACAGGAAAACACTGAAATTTCGCGAAAAATATCTCAAATTTCAACTTGAAATTTAATATATTTCCCATGCATATCTGTTTGTAGACTTATAGTATGTTATTCTAGAGACCTTTCGGAAATGCACTGCAGCAAAAACAATTCTGTTGCAATTTGTGCTGGGTCAAACCTCAATTTGACTGGACTATATTCCATATAACAGTATTAGCACCAAATACAAAAAGACAATCATAGTATACATAAACATAGGCCTGTTTCCTGCAAGAGAGAAGCGGTCAACAGTTTTCAATGATGCCGGCAAGACATCATGATGTTCCAAAAATTTCAAATCTGTATCACTGATCAGTATTCTTAATCCATAATATTCGTTGTAAAGTCGTCATCTGAAGAATGATGTATCTCAGTCACGCTTTGATTGTGATTGTTCATATGAGTACCGTGAAGATCTTGAAGTACATGGGTTCATACGGCCCCTAGCCCCGGGTTAAGCGGAATTAGACACAAGTTACGAAACGCAGCGCCATAGATCTTGCACGCTACGCTCGTATTTTGCTATCAGCATGCGATATGTATCGCCAAATTTGAGAAACTTTGAGTGGAGGCGCTTGGTGGAATAGCCCTGTTTTATAAGTTTCTGCAACAATATTTTGTGACGTTGATTAAAATCGTCACATTTAACACAGGATCTAGCAAATGATACTAAGCGAGATATGTATACGCCATATGCAGGTCCCACTGGAATATTACTATCCAGAAAGGGATAGTTTACGATGTCGAAATTGTAATCATCTCTTTTGTCATAAAGTCGACGAGAGAGAATTCCCGCTTCATTTTTATAGAGATAGAGATCTAAATATGATGTGCCTGTAGGGCTATCTGTAGTTTCCTTCAAATCCAGTGAAGGTGGATATATATCCTTCACTGCGTCATTTATATAGCGATTATCCACAGCGAGAAGATCGTCTATATAGCGTTTGGTGAATGAGAAGGAACGGGCTTTGAATGGATCGGTTTTTGAAATCGCCTGCATACAGTCATATTCATAAGAGAACAGATACAGGTCAGCCCAGCCAACAGGGGTGCACAATTAGTACCCATTGGAATACCTATATGCTGCTGATATATTGTGGTGCCAAATTTCACATAGATATTTTTAATGAGAAATTCAAGCAACTCTATAAACAAAGAAACATCTCATGAATGATATCTCTTGTATGTAGTCGAGCTAAAGAATGCTTTATGGCTTCTGACATTAATATATCTACGATCAGTTTTCTTGAACACAGATACTATTAATGAACTTACACGGTCAATAAGGTCCTGATGAGGGATTGTAGTATAGAGAGTGGAGAAATCCCACGTGGATACATGTCTGTACGGTATGTGACCTTTAGCATCCAGTTCTTCCGTAAGACATTTTGAGTTTTTCAATATCCACATACATTCAACGCCTTAGTTCTTAGAAATAGTGGCGCAATACCTTTCCCAAAATGCTTTTACCTCCTGAAGGGCCCTCGTCAATAGGGTTGAATGAAGCTTGGTGGTGCAGCTTCTAGAACCAGCTATGAATCTAGCTTTGTATGGTGATTCATGCATTTTGGGAGTCCAGTATAGTTTTGGTATGTTGTTATGATTGGTTGGAAGACAAATACCTCTTTCCCTGAGAAACTTTTTGTGATTGTTAAATAAATCTTCCAGAGTAATTGCAGTTTGGGAGTAAGTAGACGTATTTGATGAAGATATGTCTACACTCAATTCTTTAACCAGCATCTGGTAATAGTAATATTTACATATGAATATTATATTATTCGGAGCTTTGTCTGCTGGGACTATGACGAATTTACTCTGGAAATTTGCTAGAACTTCTTGCGAATTGAGGTTTCTCAGTACTTGTTTTGCTTGGAGAAGAGTAGTTCTGTCTATATGGCGGATTGTTTCAACGACCTTGCTCTTGGTGAGGTCCAGCCAATCAGCGAGTACTGTAGGTTCAACTTTTTCTCGCTTAGACCAATCAATAACGTACTGTTCCAATGCAGACAGGACTATCTTCTGGTTGGCCTTCAGATTTATTCTTCCTAGCTCTCTATATTTAGGTCCTTTCATCAGGAGTAATTTCAGATCCTTATCACTCACCACATCAAGGTCACCAGTCACAATATGTTTGCATGGTGTATAGATAAAGTTCGACGATTCACAATCACAACTATAGCTATTCACAGTGACAAGTTTATCAATGTATTGAAGCTGATTCATGGATATTAAGTATGACCTCTGATGTCTTCTCTCTTGTGTGCCTGCTCAGGTCTCGGTGAAAATAGTGACAAGACAGTAACTGCCTGTTATGATCACGTCCTGATTTCAAATGAGTATCTATGTAGCGTATAATCATGACAGTCTGTTAACCTTATCTGGCCTGGGTTTTTTGGGACCTGGCCTGGGGGGGGGAAATACCCCCCCTAATTATTTTTCTTACCCCTTGGGCTAGGGGACTGAAAATTACCACACTGTACCCTTGGGTCAAGCTCTACTAGAAAATGTAAAGAAATCCAATATGGCCGCTATGAAGACGTCACAGTGACGTCATTCTCAAAAACTGCATTTTTAGGTCGATTTTTCTGTCAAAATTTCCGAATTTTTTATTTATGCAATTTCTCCAAAAAAAAACTGCATGATAAATTAGTAAATATTAATGTGGTGTGAAATAAAATAATTTTGCTCACTTTTCTTCGCGGAAAAGGAGAAATTTTGAAGAAATATGACAAAAACATCATTTTTCTGGTACCCACGTGGCCGCTATCTTGAATTCACCCACGATCCTCTACTCAGGGGTTATGCAAATAACCTCAAAATGACCCCAATATGATAAACTATAAAGTCACGGAGTTTCAGCTCTCGATTTTTTGTGGTTCCGCAGATAGCGCAGAAAGTTTGGTAGTGGGGACATTTCCCCCCCCCCCCAGCCGCCAGCCCAGGTAGAGTTAAAAGGAGTTAGTCCATGTAAAGTTTGCGACATTACGTGATATTATGTGAGAATGTGCGATTTCCTAACTAAAAAGAAATATTCCGATTACAAAACCGTTTGTCTGCCTCTGCGTAGGTGTAGAGTGAATGGCTATATTTTTTTGTTCTCCAGACCTCCAGATCATGAGCCACGGTTTAATGTATATTGATTTATCCCATTTTGAATGAGAACTTATCAGACATGTCGGAATGAGGGCAGATTGCAGAAACTTAAAAATGTATTAGCGAAATAAGCGTTCTTGTTTGATGACATTTTCATTCCATTGAAACATTGTCAGACCCATAAGGCAAATATATATATCGGCTAGATGCAATGGCATTAAGCCAGTGTTAATGCCGATTAAAGATTGTATTTTTTGTCCCCCGCCGCAACGCGGCCGGGGACTTTAAAATGGTTCTTGCTTCTATGTGTCCGTGCATGCACGGACATGTCCGTGCAAATACTTCGTAAGCAATAACTTCTAAATGCTTTGTCGGATTCCTCCGAAATTTGGCATCTGCATTCTTTGCGACAAGACGTCTCTTGGTATTACGTTTCAGCAAGATCCGCCTGTAGGTGGCGCCACTGGGGTCTTGCTTCTATGTGTCCGTGCATGCACGGACATGTCCGTGCAAATACTTCGTAAGCAATAACTTCTAAATGCTTTGTCGGATTCCTCCGAAATTTGGCATCTGCATTCTTTGCGACAAGACGTCTCTTGGTATTACGTTTCAGCAAGATCCACCTGTAGGTGGCGCCACTGGGGTCTTGCTTCTATGTGTCCGTGCATGCACGGACATGTCCGTGCAAATACTTCGTAAGCAATAACTCCTAAATGCTTTGTCGGATTCCTCCGAAATTTGGCATCTGCATTCTTTGCGACAAGACGTCTGTTGGTATTACGTTTCAGCAAGATCCGCCTGTAGGTGGCGCCACTGGGTCTTGTTCCAATATTTAGTGCATGTCCGTGCAAATACTGCGTAAGCGATAACTCCTAAATGCTTTGTCGGATTCCTCCGAAATTTGGCATCTGCATTCTTTGCGACAAGACGTCGCTGGTATTACGTTTCAGCAAGATCCGCCTGTAGGTGGCGCCACTGGGTCTTGTTCCAATCTTTAATGCATGTCCGTTCATGTTTGTTCAAATCCTTCGCGAGCGATAACTTTCGAACAATTTGTCGGATTTCTTCGAAATTTGGTAAATGCATTCCCTGCGACAAAACACCGTTGGTGATGCGTTTCAGCAAAATCCACCCGCAGGTGGCGCCACTAGAGTTCATTCCATTATTCCATGCTGCAAGTGATAACTTTCTGGGTAACATATGAGAAACGTTGCGGCTCATCGGATTCTTCTCAAATTTGGCATGCATTTACCATGACAGGAGCTGTTGCTTGGGATTGCCTTTCGCTCACTTGCACTCACAGGTGGCGCCACCTGGTGGCAACATCACAAATTCGTTTCCGGGTAATAACTTGAGAACTGACCTGTGACCATCGGATTCTTCTCAAATTTTGTAAGAATGTACCGTGACATAAGATGTCGCTTGATAATGCATTTCACTGACTTGCGCCTAGAGGTGGCGTCACCTGGTATCAAAATCTAAATTTGGTTTCTGGGCAATAACTTGAGGACCCTCATCGGATTCTTCTCAAATTTGGTATGCAGATGTCCCCACGATACCATGTTCCTTGGGATTGTATTTTTTCCGCTTCTGCCTACAGGTGGCGTCTCCTGGTGGAAAAATTTGTTTCCGGGCAATAATTTGGCAACTGCTCATCAGATTATTCTCAAATTTTGTATTCATATGTGACCCGCCCCAAATAACATGAATGTTCACCGGTGGGCATCTAGTACCGGCAATAACTTGAGGACCCCTCTTCAGAGTCTCAAAGTTCATATGCCGATACCATGACATGAGATGTCATTTGGGATTGTGTTTTGCCTGCTTGCACCTACTACAGGTGGTGACTCCTTGTGGCAAAGTCTAAATTTGGTTTCTGGGCAATAGGTTGAGGATGCCTTCATATTCTTGTCAAATTTAGTTTGCAGATAATATGCCATGAGTTGTCTCTTGGGGTTGCATTTCAGTTACATAATTTTCATGCTACATGGTAAAGAAAATATATTACAGTAGCAATCAACATTCAGTCAGCCATTCGGAGTTGATCTCAAAACCTGGGAAGGTGGAAAGACCCCTCTGCTTCTCACGCCTGTGAAGTAGCTGTTGCCATCCTAATGAATATCTTCTGAAACCGACAGCGCTTATAAATATTGCTGCCATTTTGGCGGGGGACCTAGCATCCTCTGGCTGCTTGTTAGGATTGGAACCGGCTTTGTTTGATTTAATGAATTTCTGAGCTTTCGGCAAGACTGAGGTGGGATAATTCCAGTAAGTCTATTAATCTTCAACAACAATCAGCACATCGCAAAGCGTTTTTTCTACAAGCGCCTCCACTCTATGGTCAAACAAAGTAACTACCATTTTCCATCTAGCACCCTCTGTCTCCAGGATGAAAAAAAACGAAATAGTTTTTCTTCGCGCTATAGTTCGGTGCTCCATTATAATAGATTTCTCAATAAATAAGCCAGGCGCTGTGTTAACCATCTGTGATAATAACTCTCATATTAAAATCTTTGCGTGGAATCTGTGTACGTGTTTTAACAGACCTGTATCTGGAACAATATCTTCAGTTCTGAATTTGAAATAAATATCTCGCCCCTAATTCACAGCATCGTGAGGGTTCTGCTTTAATCGATTGCGAGGAGGTTGTAGATTACGAGTTTTTAATTGTCTAAATTTGATGTCCTACATGAACTCTGCAGTTTCCTTGTCCTTTCTGAAAAATGTTCACCCAGGTAATTAAAAGTGACCAACGATTTTCATATTAGTTACGAGAATTTGCGAAAAACAGTGTATTCAAACTTCTTATCCAAAATATTTGTACTTTCGGTTTATTACAATATAGTATTCGAACCGAAAATTTGCCCCTATCTCAAAGTTATAAATGTATTAATTGAAAGGATGGAGTTTTCCGATTTATTTGACTTCTTGAACATTCAACTATCTCGGAATCATTTTCCGGTCGAAATTAAGGTGCGAGGCAGGGGGTGGGTGTAAATAAAACAATTGAAGCACTTTCGGCTTAAGTACTGTACTGTGATAATCTGAGAGTTCGAATATTATTGAAAAGAAGTTCAGAAGTATTCAGTAAAGGAATTGGAAGATTAAATTTTGACATACAACGCTTTCAATTTTAAAGTAACTCAGATGTGGTTATCAAAACATCAAAATAATAACTTTTTACCTCTTAGAATCAACAGTTTTCAGGAAATATATAACTGGAATTTGACAGGTTCTTCACCCACTATATCAAATATATTGTATAGGTGATCCACAATTACAGCGAGGTAAACTTATTGACAGCATCGGAGTAATTGAATGGTTTCCACGGGTATAGGATTAGTGCAGTTCCGTGCATGTGGAATTGTCTGGTACAGCGATGCAAGCCTCCGTGCTATTGAATAACCCTGGAGTATTGATCGGCTGTACATATATAGATAATTCCAATAAAATTGGACCGAGAGCTTCATTTGAATATAGCAAAAGATACTTGCAGAGTTTTCAGTTTTGCAAGAGGTATGCAAGAGCCGCCAAATGCATTCATGTCCGGCGAGAAAAGTTTGCAGAAGTGACAAAACATATATTAATGGGTGCTAATATCCCAGATTGTTTTTGAGTTGAACAAAAAAAAGGATAAGTCCCCCAGCAAAAAAAAATGTTATTATTAAATGAATGAATATTAAGCAGAGAAAGCAATTATATCTGACACATGGGGTATGGGGAATACAGCTCTGCAATCAAGCTAAATTAGAGCTGTGACCTTGACCTACGACCTAATGGCTTCAACATCAATACGCTGAAAGCTATTCCCCAATTATATCTTCATTCAACGTTTGGGGTGAATTGAATTGCAGCGAAGTAACAACCATATGACTACACAGGGAGACACCTAACATTCAGACCCGAAAATTACGGTGGATTTTCGGATGTGGCCTTAGTATCTCAGCCGCACATTTATTGCAGCTGTTCATATAGAGAAGTATCCACACGGCTTCTAGCACCGGCTTAAGGGGAATTAGATACGCTAGCTCGGGAGCTGTGATGACAGATCAGCTCAAACAAATCAACTGCTGTTAATGGATGACGTCTGATGGAGTAAACGGCTTAACATGGGGTAACCTGGTAAATGCAAGAAACCTAGAAAAACTGACCTGTAATGTCCAATACAGGACAGTTTTCAAATTATCGTGTTAACTGGAAAACGTGACACGCACAAACTCACCGAAATAGAGCGATCCTATATCCCCAGTCTGTGTCCGGACGTGGATACAAAGATACATTCAATCCCATCAACAGTTTGATATTTAATAAAGAAGGAAGTTTGAATGTTTAAAGTAGAAGGAAGTCAATTTTGTACGCCGAAAGACAATACTTCTTTGATACTGTCCTCTAATCAGTAATCCATTGGTTCAAATTATCTTTCATCCAAATGTTTAGCTGCAGTTTCAAATTACCTTTCATCCAAATGTTTAGCTGCAGTCAAGGTTACATCGTTCATGATCCTGCACATGTGGTACCATTTGCAATTTCGAAAAAAACATCCGCAATGTTCTACATAAGTACTAGATTCTATGCCTTCATTGATGAATATATTCTTGCCTCCGGTACGTGCTAAACGAACACACTTTCAGCAAGGGGACAACGGGTTTTGAACTACGTTCATTCTTCAGTTTATTGAGTGGCCGTACACAGAGCAAATAGTATTATGGACGTCAATAGATTGTGATAAGGCATTATCCAAGTAGTGCGTCAAGTGCTGATTGTGAAAGTGTAGACGTATACTACCGAGAATTGTTATCTCTATCATTCCCACTTCAGTCAGTACACGGGGTTGGAACGGGACGTCGATTCAAAGATATCAAACGAACAATAACAGCAAATAAATTCAGACAAATATACCAAAAGTGCATGCCATTGGCAAACTACGTGCTGTCGTTGTGATACACTGAAAATATCACAGTGTGGAGGAGTTAGGTGCGCAATTGGCTTTTTCCTTGATATTTTCCATTCGCCCCTATCTCTTAACATGGTGCTAAATAGCACTGGTGACAATATAGTGCAGATATTTTGCTAATCTTTGATGCCGGGGTTTGAAGGCAATATAATTCTTCTAATTATCATCTAAATTGCATAAATTCGCACTGCATGGTAAGGTAATATATCGTCTATTTAGCGTAGATTCGCAAATGTGTTTAACTTCGGCAAGATTTCAGAGAAGACAATATATTGTCTAATTAGCATTTTGATAATCTCATCTAAATTGCATAGATTCGCACTTCATGGAGAGTTAATATATTGTCTATTTAGCGTGGATTCGCAAATGTGTTTACCTCGTCGAGATTGCAGAGAAGACAATATATTGTATAATTAGCACTTTGATAATCTCATCTAAATTGCATAGATTCGCACTTCAAAGAAAGTTAATATATTGTCTATTTAGCGTAGATTCGCAAATGTGTTTACTTCGTCGAGATGGCAGAGAAGACAATATATTGTCTAATTCGCATTTTGATAATCTCATCTAAATTGCATAGATTCGCACTTCATGAAGACTTAATATATTGTCTATTTAGCGTAGATTCGCAAATGTGTTTAACTTCGGCGAGATTTCAGAGAAGACAATATATTGTCTAATTAGCAATTTGATAATCTCATCTAAATTGCATAGATTCGCACTTCATGGAGAGTTAATATATTGTCTATTTAGCGTAGATTCGCAAATGTGTTTACCTCGTCGAGATGGCAGAGAAGACAATATATTGTCTAATTAGCATTTTGATAATCTCATCTAAATTGCATAGATTCGCACTTCAAGAAGAGTTAATATATTGTCTATTTAGCGTAGATTTGCAAATGTGTTTAACTTCGGCGAGATTTCAGGGAAGACAATATATTGTCTAATTAGCACTTTGATAATCTCATCTAAATTGCATAGATTCGCACTTCAGGGAAAGTTAATATATTGTCTACTTAGCGTAGATTCGCAAATCTGTTTTACCTCGGGGAGATGGCAGAGAAGACAATATATTGTCTAATTAGCATTTTGATAATCTCATCTAAATTGCATAGATTCGCACTTCATGAAGAGTTAATATATTGTCTATTTAGAGTAGATTCGCAAATGTGTTTAACTTCGGCGAGATTTCAGAGAAGACAATATATTGTCTAATTAGCACTTTGATAATCTCATCTAAATTGCATAGATTCGCACTTCATGGAGTGTTAATATATTGTCTATTTAGCGTAGATTCGCAAATGTGTTAATATATTGTCTAATTAGCACTTTGATAATCTCATCTAAATTGCATAGATTCGCACTTCAGGGAAAGTTAATATATTTTCTATTTAGCGTAGATTCGCAAATCTGTTTTACCTCGGGTAGACTGCAGGGGAGGCAATATATTGTCTAATTAGCACTTTGATAATCTCATCTAAATTCCATAGATTCGCACTTCACGGAGAGTTAATATATTGTCTATTTAGCGTAGATTAGCAAATGTGTTTACCTCGTCGAGATTGAAGAGAATTACAAGCGTCTAGTCCGTCATTCATAATCCAGCCGTCGTCCATTAGAGAATATCCGCGTCCATAATCCAAAGACCTATTCCATTTCCATATAACAGTATTAGCACCAAATTCAAAAAGACAAAAGTATACATAAACATAGGCTTGTTTCCTGCAAGAGAGAAGCGGTCAACAGTTTTCAATGATGCCGGCAAGACATCATGATGTTCCAAAAATATCAAATCCGTATCGCTGATCAGTATTCTTAATCCATAATATTCGTTATAGAGTCGTCATCTAAAAAAGATGTATCTCAGTCACGCTTTGATTGTGACTGTTCATATGAGTACCATGAGGATCTTGAAGTACATGGTTCATACGGCCCCTAGCCCCGGGTTAAGCGGAATTAGACACAAGTTACGAAACGTAGCGCCATAGATCTTGCACGCTACGTTCGTACTTTGCTATCAGCATGCGATATGTATCGCCAAATTTGAGAAACTTTGAGTGGAGGCGCTTGGTGGAATAGCCCTGTTTTATAAGTTTCTGCAACAATGTTTTGTGACGTTGATTAAAATCATCACATTTAACACAGGATCTAGCAAATGCTACTAAGCGAGATATGTATACGCCATATGCAGGTCGCACTGGAATATTACTATCCAGATATGGATAGTTTACGATGTCGAAATTGTAATCATCTCTTTTGTCATAAAGTCGACGAGAGAGAATGCCCGCTTCATTTTTATAGTGATAGACTATCAAATCCAGTGAAGGTGGATATATATCCTTCACTGCTTCATTTATATAGCGATTATCCAATATATTGTCTATTTAGCGTAGATTCGCAAATGTGTTTTACCTCGTCGAGATTGCAGAGAAGACAATATATTGTCTAATTAGCACTTTGATAATCTCATCTAAATTGCATACATTCGCACTTCAGGGAGAGTTAATATATTGTCTATTTAGCGTAGATTCGCAAATGTGTTTTACCTCGCCGAGACTGCTGGGGAAGCAATATATTGTCTAATTAGCACATTGATAATCTCATCTAAATTGCATAGATTCGCACTTCAGGGAGAGTTAATATATTGTCTATTTAGCGTAGATTTGCAAATGTGTTTTACCTCGTCGAGACTGCAGGGGAAGCAATATATTGTCTAATTAGCACTTTCATAATCTCATCTAAATTGCATAGATTCGCACTTCAGTGAGAGTTAATATAGTGTCTATTTAGCGTAGATTCGCAAATCGATTTTACCTCGGTGATTTTCGACCACAAGCGATATATTGTCTAATTAGCAGTTCTGATAATCTCATATCATCTCATTCGCACTTCCATGAGAACTAATATATTTTCTATTTAGCGTAGATTCGCAAATACATTTTATTCGTACACCTTTTTGTTGGATTGGAGGCAATATAATGTCTAATTAGAGCATTGATAATGTCATGTAAATTGCATATATTCGCAATTCAAGAAGACTTAATATATTTCCTATTTAACATATATATTCGCAAAGCGGTTTAACCTTATCGATCATGCTTCATTCTCCATTGTTAAACCCAGAAATGATATGTTGTTAATATAGCAACAATATTATCTATGCAGCAGTAAATCCCTAACAACTAAATTGAATGTGAATATCCTTTCTTTGTTGAACCTAGAAATGCCATATTTTTATAATCACTATAAAATCATCATGTGAACAGTTCTCGTGAGAACCAAATGGTATTTGACACTAGGGGTTGCGTTCAAATGATAAAAGGATGACAATAATTTGATGATATTCTGTGCAGCTTTTTAGGAACTATCTCCTTGAAAAAATAACTATAGTCATCTGTGAGTGCATCCAAGGGGTGATTTTGAAACTTGAAGCGCTATCGCGAGAGGCGGTAAACAGCCTTTCGGACTTACAGAAATGGTAATGCCAATGTCGCTCATGACAACAATGCTTCACCATTGTTGTTGAACATAGAAAAGGCATATTGTTACCATAAGAACAATACTAATAAAGGGCGTTAATCACGAAAGCTAAAAACCTGGACTCTCCCTGGTATAGTGTTTAACCATAATATTTGCTCCATGCTATAACTAATCATTCGCATTGACATTTTCTTCCTCCGGTAGTGTGACATTTTCTTCCTCCGGTAGTGGCGCTATAGTCTCTTTGTCTCTTCAATGGGTGGTATTGGTGCCCATCGACATTATTAACACAAGAAGCTGCTTCACCGAAGAATCAGAACGGCCGTATGTTGTTCACAAGTACGTTCACTTCAGCTTGACGAGTCACTAAAATGGTGTTGTTACTTGTAATGAAACACTCTTGTCGATTTACAGTGATACATACAAAAATACAGGATACAAAAGTTGTTATCCATAAAATAGCCTTGTGTTATATACGGTATCAGGACATCTCGTCGCGCGATATTCCGGCATGCGACATTTTGTTAAAGCGACATTACGGCACGCGATTTTGAAATGTGAAATGTCGCGTGCCGCAATGCCGTACTCTTCACTTTGTGCCGAAATGTTGCATGCCGAAATGTCGCGGATTCGTTATATATTCGACTTCTTACTGGAGATCTGTCACTTGAGGGGAGACTAGGAATGTTTGTTTCGTCCTTTTTCTTTATTCCCAGAAAATGAAATAGGATAATATCTTGTATGTGCTATCGACAATGTAGAAAGAAAGATAAAACCTGGCATGGAAATATTCAAAGCATAGTTTATTAGGCCGACACTCATCTAATTTGGGTTTCGATATAAAAAACTCTGTAAAATCCCCGCTGCAACTGATGTTTTCGCTCATGGTCGCATATCCTTTATTTTTTGTCGAAAGACGCATTTCTCTGTTTGATGATATACCAGAGAAAAAAAGATAAATCTGTATCCGGTCATTCTGCGGACGTTATGTTTAAACTGGTCAAGTCATTTGAATGACTGTTCGGCATATTGAGTGGTCGCTGATAGGGACTTCCCTTGGTGTTCGACCATTCACCAAATTGCCAAAACCTCCACCAGTTTGGTCGTACACAGAAAAAACGTGACTTTGAATATTACGAAATATCCTTGAATGTATGCTAATTTGACAATATATTTGCTCTGCTCTGAAAACTCGGTAGCGCTGGAATGTAGACCAAATGATCTGCGAATGTACTCTAAATAACTTTAGTCTCGTCTGGGTGGAATCACCTGCAATTATCGAAGTGCGATATGGCAAAGATATTGTGATGGCGACGAGATAAAATCACCATGCAAATCTACGCTAAAGAGACAATATATTAAATTGCTAATTAGACAATATATTGTTTCCTTCCGAGAAACAGCTAAAAACTCCGAAAGGGGCCCCGCCATTGTGAATTCGGTGGATCGTGAACATAAAAGAAATTACATGAAAATGATATACCAATCTACTTTTAATTAAATCTGGGCGGCGTGGGAATCTGTGCAATTTAAATTCAATTATCAGAGTGCTATTTAGACAATATATTGTGAAGCCGGCGTGTAAAATTGAATCTGCGAATCTACGCTAAATAGACAATATATTAAGTATCCACGAGGTGCGAATCGATGCAATTTAGATGCGATTATCAAAGTGTTAATTAGACAATATATTGTTTCTTTCTGAGGAACAAGAGCTCCAAGTCCCAGCTTCGCACATATGTATATAGTCTACATTTTATGCAAATCATTCGTGTAATTCGAAACGGAAAACGCCGACATTCTCAGTATGAGCAAACTGTGAAGAATGTAATGTGCTCGCGTGAAGCTTTGCTTTAATAATTATCGGCGACCTCATTGGGGTATAACTTGTCGTTGACGTCACGGACATGTCGAACGATATTCTCACTCACCCGAATCAGTTGGTGTACCTCGTGTGAGGGACTCCAACATTGTCGATCATTCAGCAAGTTTACTCTGCTGCATAATCTGGTAGTGGAAAAAATTCTCATTCAACATTTACGTTCATTTGAATCGACGCAGGGGAGATATTGCGGTCGGTGGATTTGTCTGGGGGAAACAGAATATATTGTATAATTAGCATCTCGTTCTAAATAGCGAAGTATCATAGAAAATATCTGCAAATTAGCAGCTTTGCTAATTAGATTCTAAATAGATGCGAGAGAATATAAGCCAATCGCGCACCTTAATGGAGTGGAGACAGTACAGGACGATAGCTTAAAAATATGTTTGACAAACATTTTCACTGACAAATCAATCAGACCTCTAAAGAATAATACCCATGTGTATAGCAGAAAATATCTCAATCAAAACATAGATTGTGTAAACCCTCATATCTTGGAAACGAGTTGCAGCAAACAATGAAGTATAACTCACTGGGGACGAGGGAAACAATAGACAGCATGATCGATGACATAACAATAATTGCTTAATTACAGAACAAATGTGTCTGCTATTTAAATATGGTATCTGAATAGAGCAATATCATCAACGCAATATGGAAATGCGAACTCGAATATAGAAAACATATACATTGTACATGTAGACAAACAAACAAACTAATCCATACAACATGCCTACATATAGTTTGTAAAAGTGTGACGAAAAACAAATACAGACCAAATTGCGTCCATCTATCCGTTCCGTTTCCGAACATTTGAGACGTTTTTGAACCAGAACGATGAGCGAAAATAACCTAACGAACCGAATTAAAAACTGGACGGAATGAAACATGAGACCGAAGACCGTTGAACGATGAACGAAGACCGATGAACAAAAGACGTTGAACGATGACCGATGAAAAATGATGAATGCAGATGAACGATGAACAAAGACCGATGACCGTTGATCGAAGACCGAACTGATAGTAAATTATACGATATTACTAGGCCTAGATTTATAAGAGTTTCTGCAAATGGGGTTTCCTGTCAATTTCGACAACCACAACGAACTACAAGCATGACCTGTGTGAAAGTTGGAGAGAGCTCATTAACAAATCTGCATCGTATTGCTTTATACTGACCAATTTTAGGCATAACTTTTTGACGTCATACTGCCAAAGTGGCCAGTAACTGAACAAACCACCAGATACTGGTCAGTTACGGGATTTGCCCAGCCTGTTAACCCAAATGGAGATTCAAAACGGCCTTAGTGAAAGTTAGACTGACCCAAAACTGAGACAATTATACTAAAGCTGGAGAAGCACCACAACGCCAGACTTCTAGGTCTTCGTCTATAATCCGAAGACCTATTCCATATTCCATATAACAGTATTAGCACCAAATTCAAAAGGACAATCATAGTATACATAAACATAGGCTAGTTTCCTGCAAGAGAGAAGCGATCAACATTTTTCAATGATGCCGACAAGACATCATGATGTTCCAAAAATGTAAAATCCGTATCGCTGATCAGTATTCTTAATCCATAATAATCGTTGTAAATTCGTCATCTAGAGAATGATGTATCTCAGTCACGCTTTGATTGTGATTGTTCATATGAGCACCATGAGGATCTTGAAGTACATGGGTTCATACGGCCCCTAGCCCCGGGTTAAGCGAAATTAGACACAAGTTACGAAACGTAGCGCCATAGATCTTGCACGCTACAATCGTGTTTTACTATCAACATGCGATATGTATCGCCAAATTTAAGAAAATTTGAGTGGAGGCGCTTGGTGGAATAGCCCTGTTTTATAAGTTTCTGCAACAATGTTTTGTGACGTTGATTAAAATCGTCACATTTAACACAGGGTCTAGCAAATGCTACTAAGCGAGATATGTATACGCCATATGCAGGTCCCACTGGAATATTACTGTCCAGAAAGGGATAATTTACGATGTCGAAATTGTAATTATCTCTTTTGTCATAAAGTCGACGAGAGAGAATGCCCGCTTCATTTTTATAGAGATATAGATCTAAATATGATGTGCCTGTAGGGCTATCTGTAGTTTCCTTCAAATCCAGTGAAGGTGGATATGCATCCTTCACTGCGTCATTTATATAGCGATTATCCACAGCGAGAAGATCGTCTATATAGCGTTTGGTGAATGAGAAGGAACGGGCTTTGAATGCATCGGTTTTTGAAAGCGCCTACATATAGTCATATTCATAAGAGAACATATACAGGTCAACCAACAGGGGTGCACAATTAGTACCCATTGGAATACCTATATGCTGCTGATATATTGTGTTGCCAAATTTCACATAGATATTTTTAATGCTGAACACTATGCTGAACCGCAAGCGAGATCATCCACTGAAGCACTAGTAGCTGGAGGTTTTGATACCTATTCTAAGAAGCAAAAGCAACAGTGGATTCCATGAAAAGTCGTATGTATTGTGGACAAGTGCATTAGTCTGGTGCATGTTCAGTTTATTCCTTCCTGGAGCAAAGGAAAGAGAAGATAAAGGGTCATTGTTATATTTATTCAATGAAAGGTCATACACTGAAAAACTGTCCACTTCTCATGGCCAGTGAAGTCAAAAAAGCAAAGAAGATTTCTTTCTCACATCAAGTAGTGCAGCTGGTTTCAAGTATTATGCTGAACTGCAAACGAGATCTTCCACTGAAGCCAAACTACTGTCCAGTTAATAGACCATGTTTATATTGCCACCGCAGCGAGAACCATCACAAAAGCCTTTGCCTCCAAATCTTTTTGAGAAATAGAAATGAAAGCTTCTGTCTCAACACTGAGGTTCCAGCTGCTCAGGTGACTTGTGCATCTGAACAGGTCATAATGGCATGTGGCGAAGCTGCTGTGTTGCAGACTCAAAAACAGAACTCAAAAAACCAAGCAACAGAATCTGTTAGGATACTATTTAAGTCACAGAGAGCTTAGCAAAAGGTTGGAACTAAAGATCGGGAAGTCCAAGGAAGAAATTTCTACAGGTTATTAAAACTTCCACAACGTCTATAGACTTCAAACTCAGAGATGGAGCTTACATCACAGTAAAGGCAAATGTGGTAACATAGATTACTGGTGTTATTCATCGCAGCCAGTTCATCTTGAGGCCTCTCAACACTGGAATTTCTGTGGAAAGATATCCCTTTAGCCAATGTACTACCAGCAAAGGTGGAATTACCTACCCTAGATGTTCTTACTGGCAATAACTACTTCTTGAACTTGATTCTGCCTTGAGATAATGAAGTTTAGTCTGGTCTTTATCTGTTGGGGTCAAGACTCGGTTGGATTCTAGCTGGTGGAATGAGTCTAGTCAAAGATGACATCCCTGAAACAAGTGTGTTAGCTCTCTGTACATGTCACTCGACAAATATATGTAGGTTTATTGCTTTGGTGGGAAATTTAAGCCGTACGACGTCGGGCATTACAGGTTAGTTTCTCTGGGTATTCTTGCATTTACCAGGCTACACCATGTTGAGGCGTTTACTTCATCAGACGCCCGCAATGCTTATCTATTAGAGAGAGAGAGAGAGAATTAAGGTTTAACGTCGCATTCAGCAATATTTCAGGTATATAGCGACGATCAAACAAAATTCTAAGTATTCAATTCAACAACTCAGTAAACTAATGCGTTAAAACAGGTACAAACATTAAAAGTTGTACAACAAACCAATCTCTCTCAAATAATCTAAAATACAATTTTCTTTTACTCTGCTGAAAAGATCTTCCAGTGTGGCTGCTAGATAAAAAGTATCTCTTAAAATCTTAAAATCTATGCAGTCTATGAGAATATATTTTATCGTCAGATCTTCATGGCATGGAATACACCTTGAGACCGGCTCCTGTATTATGGATTAAGAATACTGATCAGCGATACGGATTTTATATTTTTGGAACATCATGATGTCTTGTCGGCATCATTAAAAACTGTTGACCGCTTCTCTCTTGCAGGAAACTAGCCTATATTTATGTATACTATGATTGTCTTTTGAATTTGGTGCTAATACTGTTATATGGAATATGGAATAGATCTTTGGATTAGAGACGCGGATATTCTTTAATGGACGACGGCTGAATTATGAATGACGGACTAGACGCTTGTAATTAGTAAATATTCGTGAGCTAATCGTGTCTGGCCGATCCTACATCGTCTAATCATGGCCTGATCGAAAAGTTTCTGATTGTTCAGATGAGTATAACCAACAATTTTTTTGAACTCGTGAAGTTTGTTATTATTCACAGTATCCCATAAAGATTGAAACAGCGCATAAGCCAAACGTTCTTTAGGTGATATTCTGAACGCACCGAGGCTTAGTCCTTGATGGAGAATAGGATCTAGCTTTGCTAAATTTCACTTGCTTGCACCATTGTAAACAATAGAACCATAATCAAGTTTGGAACGAACAAGTGATCGATATAAATGAAGAGTTTGCTGATCTCCTCCCCACTAATAGATGGCAACTACCTTCAACAAATCTAGAGCTTTCGTGCATTTGGCTTTCAAGCAATTTATATGCGATTTGAATGCTACTCGTTGGTCAAACAATATGGCTGAGAATTTGACCTGTTTTATCACTTTGATTTCAGTTCCATCTAATGTAAGTACTGGATATTTGTGCTGGAAATATTTTCTGTAAAAGTGTATACAATTTGTCTTAGCTCTGGAGAATTTGAAGCCATTTTCTAGACACTGTTTCTGAATTCCATTTGGACAAAGTTGTAATATTCTCTTAATATTGTGTATACTTTTCCCACTACACGATATGTTGAAATCGTCTATAAAAAGTGAACCATCAATTGATTTATTCAGAAATGCAGCCAACCTGTTGATCTTGATACTAAACAGAGTAGTAGACAAAATATTGCCATGTGGGACACCCTGGTCTTGATCAAAATGATCTGACATAGTTGTACCCAAACGAATTTTGAATTGTCTATCATTCAAAAAGCTGGAAATAAAAGCGAATAAACGGCCATTTTGAAGATCTTTCAGAATCCCCTATTTCCATGTAGTATCATAGGCTTTTTCTAAATTAAAAAGATAGAAACCACATGTTCATTCTTGGCGAAAGCATTCTTGACATACGAAACTAATCTGACGAAATGATCAATGGTACTTCTATTTTTACGGAAACCAGCTTGAATATCAGTAAGTTCTTTTCAATTTCCAGGTACCAAACAAGGCGACCAGTTACGCATTCCATTGTTTTGCAGACACAGCTAGTCATTGGAATCGGACGACAATTACCAGGGTCTGTATGGTCACGGCCGGGTTTTGGTACTGGTATAACTATGGCATTATGCCATGACGGTGAAAAGTTTTCTCTTGTCCAAAGTCTATTGAATATTTGTAATAGGATTTTTAGAGAACTTTCCGGTAGATGTTTCAAAAGCTGATAATGCATATTATCAGGGCTTGCAGCAGAATCGTTAGCTTTCGTGAGAGAAGCATGAAGTTCTTCAATTGTAAACATAGCGTTATAGCCTTCATGGTTAACCGAAGGGAATTTAATTTCATTTTTCTCTTCTCTTTTTTTGGAAACTTCTGAAGAAGAGTTTGTGGCATTTGTTTCGCTTAATTTATTTGCTATTTCTACTCTGTCAGTAATCACCTGGTTTTCATCGTTGAGATGATGAACGCTGGAGTTGGAGCTTTTACCTTTTTATTCTTTGGATCATATTCCAAACTTTTGTTGTAGGAGTATGTGTATTGATCTTAGAAACATAATTTTTCTAAGAATCAAGTTTTGGTTTCACGAGCTTTAGCTCTTGTAACTCTGAGATCTTTCAAATTTTCAGGATTAGGATGTCGGCGGAAATGTCGTTCAGCTTTCTTCCTACATTTCCTTGCTTCTTTGCAGTCATCATTAAACCAAGGTTTCTTAATATGTGCAACTCCTGAAGATGTGGGAATGGTTTGGTTGGCAATTTCTATCAGCATACCTGAGAATAACTGTATATGATCTGAAACATCAGCGAAAAAGACTGCTTGTAATTTTTGTGAACAAAGCTTTCAAACTCGGGCCAGTTTGCTTTCTTGAAATTAGACCTTGTGAAATGAGGGTCATCAGCTGAATGAACAGCTTTTAGGACAGTGTGAAAGTGATCACTTCCACAAAGGTCATCATGAACAGACCAAGAAAATTCTTCGAGAATAGGAAGGTCGCAAAGTTATATTGCTGAATAGGTTCCATGAGCTGAGGACAAATGTATAAACGAACCATCATTAAAAATACACAAAGAATTATTTGATATAATATATATATATATATATATAGTAGAAATTCAGGAAAAGGGTCAAACGTGAAGATAAATTGTTTGAAAATAGAGAAAACGCCGACACGCTCACCATTGCTCACCATATTATATATATATATATATTGAAGAAATTTACCTTAACAATTTTCTTCATTATCCCAGAGGATATTACGACCGTTAAACTCACCCATCATTAAACAAAGTTTCGGAAGCTGATCGTAAAGATCCTGAAGTTCACCAAGCCGTAGACTACCAGAAGAAGGTATATACACTGTGCATAATGTGAAAACAGAATTCAAGGTAATGCGAACCGCTACAGCTTGTAAATCTGTCACTAAATCAACAGGACTGTGTAAAACACCCATTTTAATCAATATTGAAGAGCCGCCTGTAGCTTTTCCATGTTCGTCTAAAGTGTAGGCATGATAAGCCGTTTTTATTTTGGGTAATTCTTTTGGAGCTTTCTTTTGTTTTTCATTAGTTTTCTCTCTTCTTTTTTTACTTTTCCTCTTATAAACATCTTTCTCTCTCTCTTGTCCCAAAAAGTCCTTCGACCTTTGGTTCAAGGAAGTCTCGCCTTTCAATGGACGTTCATTACAATCAACACACTCTTCATCAGACAGCATAGCATCGTCGGCCGGACTGAATGTAGCATCGACTATTTTAGGCTCCTTGCCGGTTTCGATATCTAAGGTTTTATCCTTTTTCTCCTTTTCCTGATTCGAGGTAGCTCTATTACTACAAGACTGTTGAATACTTTCATGATCTGTGAATTCATTCATTATTTCCTCATCCGGTGTAAAGTTTAAATCTACACCAGAGTTAATAGGATTATTGCACGAATCAACAGACTACACAGGTGCATCCTGACTCGACACACGACCAGCAAGTTGTCACTCTTCAATTCAGAAGAGTAACATCTCCCGGAGTCAATGCGATGTCAACACATTCAGTATGATCAGAGGCAAACTTCTCATCTCCTGGCTCGGCATCCACACCACCGCAAACCTCACTATCACTGACAAGGTTGAGGTTTTCTCGTTCTCTTTAGTGGTTTTCTCGTTTCCCCCGGACGAGTTTATCCTCTGATGACCGATGTCATTCGTTTTTCCTTTGATGTCCTTGCCATCAGAACCTACAGTCTACCATAACCCTACTGTTCTACTTGGAGGCTCTCTAGCTGACAAATGTTTTTTTCTGTCCGAGAGCCTCTGCATAAAGTTCTTTTCGAACTTCTGTGAGGGGAACACGGAATCATTTCTTTCATTGTTAGCTACGGTATCTCTAGGAACCTTTTTGGCCTTTGGACAGTTCTCTTAAAGTGTCCTTCCTGGTGACAAGTTTATATTTCAAAGGACACTTCGAGTTCATGTGATCTGCTGATCCACAAGTATAACATGTCTTCACTTGACCGTTATACCAAGCAGGACGCCTCATACCTCCACCTAAAATAGAAGAAAGAAGAGTACGTTTGAATCTCGACATCCAAATTCTTCGAACTCCTGTGTCAAACTCTCTATCAAACGAATAAAACTCTTTTTCTGTAGAGAGAACATCACCATAGAACTCAAATGCAGTTCTAATCGCAGAATCTGGGAAATCGCATGGTCCTTTCATCTTTACAAGATCTATTTCCTCAAAATGAACACGTTGATCCCCGAAGCTAATGCCTTCTAGCATTAGGCGAATTTTAGGAATTTCATTTGCTAGTGTGACGTTCCACGTATTTGATACCTGTACCAGACCTGTAAGGACTGACCCTCCTGATCCAACAGTGTCTTTTAATGCGTGGTATATATCAATCGCATTAGCGTTCTCTGAGCCTGGGAGTTTTAGGCTCAGTGGCCTATCAAACTTTCTAAACGCCATAGTAAAAAAAATCCAAGTCCCATTAGGAAGTCTCACTACAACTACAAAGAGTGACACGCACACACTTCAACAGCGTGCTCTCCGACAGAGTAAACATTGACTATCCCCCGTGGGAGCCTCACCCCAAAGGTGTATACTACAACCAGTACAACAATGCACTCTCTTCAAGAGAACCTCAGGTCTAGGCAGAACAATAGCCCAGTTCTAGATCTTGTGAGTTGCTCGGTAACGCCGAGGAAGTAAAGAACAGAGAACAAAGACTAGCGCAAAACCTGTATTCTGAGGATTGCCTACAACGTACGGCTATATACCTTCAGTATGTACATGTATATAGCCCACCGTGATAAACACAAATGTGTGCAAATCGAACTAAGCCAAACCGAAAGAAAAACGAACCAACTACAAACTAAACCAAAACAACAAGGAAATATATACACCAGCAGAATACGAAATATTTACAGACAGCGAACAAACAGAGAAAAGAAGAGAGAGACAGAAAACAATCCGCCGACATTCTCACTCACTAAGACCGAAAAGGTAGAAATGACAGACCTTTGCCCTCCTAAACAGGGCCGAACCGACAAAGACAAAAAACGCCCAGAACAGCAAAAACTGAGAAATAATTCTAGAATTTCACCACAGGTACTTGTCAAAACCATCACAAAATATATTACACAAAAATCAGGGCTAAGATCAGCTGAAATCCGCAGAATTATACAAATTTCTCGGAGCGAAGTGTATATACATCCGACTTCTATTCTCTCTACATCCGGGCCTCCTCGATATCTGCTCATCTATTAACATCAAGTGAGTTGTTTGAGCTGACTTGTAATCACATCTCCTGAGCTAGCGTATCTAATTTCGCTTAAGCCGGTGCTGGGGGTCGTGTGGATACTTCATAGTCCTCACATGAGCATCTGCAATAAAAGCGCGGTTGAGATACTAAGGCTACGTTCGAGAATCCACCGCTTTCTCGGGCCTGAATGTTAGGTGCCGAGGGATGCTTTCCTGTTGAGTCATATGGTTGCTTTTTAGTCGCCAGACGTCGTCAATTTTTCCCACCTCTTGCAGATCGCTCCAATTTAACTTTGGGCGACAATTCCTGTCGGAAACGTCCATGTTTACCGTCCCAGATGCTTCACTACCAGTCAAGCCTTGTATTGAAGATTAATGGTACTTGGAAACGATTGGATCAAGGACCCAGAACAAGAATCAGATCATAGCAAAGTTCTCGAGAACTAGTCTAGGGGAGATACATCGGAGAAAACATTAGATTAATTCATGATCTAATGTTAGAGACAAAATTGAAAAATATCCCAGGTTTATTACTGCTAGTTGATTTTGAAAAAGCTTTCGATACTGTGTCTTGGACATTTCTCGATGAAGTCCTAAAATATGATAATTTTGGGGAATCTATCCGGCGATGGATCCGTACTTTTTATAAAGATATTCAAACATGCGTAGTCCAAAACGGTCACCGCTCTCCATTTTTCCACAATACTCGCGGGTGCAGGCAAGGTGATCCTACATCACCATATTTATTTTTAATGTGTGCTGAAATTTTAGGTATAATGATACGCTCGGATCATAATATTAGCGGTATAAAAATCGAAGATATTGAATTCAAAATAAGTCAATACGCTGATGACACTCAGCTCACTCTTGACGGTTCAGAACCTTCTTTAAGAAGGTCGCTAGATATCCTGGATCGATTTTATATTATATCTGGTCTTAAAATTAACGTTGACAAAACCAAGGCGACTTGGATAGGTTCACTTAGTGGATCAAACATAAAACTATGCGAGGATGTAAAGCTGGACTGGGTGACAGATTTCAGCATGCTTGGAATAGAATTTTCAACAATTAACTTTAACGAAATATGGAAAATTAACTATTTAGCTAAATTAGAACAGCTGAAAACAGAGTTGAACAGATGGAAGCTCAGAAATTTAACCCTCTCAGCCAAAATCACTGTAATAAAATCATTAGCTCTCTCGAAACTTACACACCTCTTTCTAGCCCTGCCAGACCCACCAGAACAGTTTATCGAAGAACTCAAAACACTATTATTTAAATTTATTTGGAATGGGGGAAATGATAGGATAAAACGGAATATAATAACTCAAGACTACAACAAGGGTGGTCTGAGAATGGTAAACATACACACTTTTATACACAGCCTCAAAATATCGTGGATTAGGCGATTTTTTTTTCAGAATAGAAAATGGTCAAATATCATAAAGCAAGATTTAACTGACACTCCATGTGTATGGCAAGTCGGGAGTGATTATACTAAAGAAGCGATCGCATCGATCCAAAATCCCTTCTGGAAAAATGCATTTGAAGCCTGGAATATTCTACGAAAAAGACTACGTCCAGCTTCCATTAAGGATATTATAGACGAACCAATTTGGTTTAATCCCAAGCTGAAACAGTCACCTTTCATCAAAGATTGGTATCAAAAAGGTGTTCTAGAAATCAGACACATCCTGGATTCTAACGGCGACTTTGTTCAATTTAACGTGTTGAAAAATAGATATGAATTAAAAGGAACATACCTAGATTATATACGAATAGTTAAATCAATACCCGATGAAAGGCAAAAATCAATAGAAAATGAATCCAAAAATATCGAACATGAGCTCTTTTCTCCAACACTCGGGACTACAAACAGAATGCTATTAAGACAGGTAAAAGGATGCAGATTATTTTACGATATTTTGAATAACGCAGACGAACCTAATCTGATTAGAGCAAATGAAAAATGGAATTCAATTATCAACATTCACCCGCAAATAAATTGGGATGAAGTGTACAAGAACAATTTTTCTATTACAAAAGAAACAAAACTTAGATATTTTCAATATAGAATTTTACACAGGACTCTTTATACAAATACATTTTTGAACACAATAGGAAAGAGAAATGACAATGCTTGTACATATTGTAAGGAAGAAAAAGAGACTATAGAACATCTATTCCTATTCTGTCCTATCGTTAAAAACTTTTGGAAAGAAGTACAAAAATGGCCGACTGAAACTCTGAGCATTCAATGCACGATATCAAATGATAAGATAATATTTGGGTGGGGGATAGGACAACATTTTCTGAACATGCTAATCCTAATAACTAAAAGATATATATACAATAATAAATTTTAAAACTCTACTTTAAACTTTAAAGCTCTCGTGAACATGCTCCGTCAACAGTATATGAACGAAAAGTTAACAGCTTCCATCGATAACACAGGAGACAAATTCCGTGCGAAATGGTGTTTGGTACAAGATTACTTAACCCTACCTGGCCTGGGGGGGGCCATTATGGCCCCCCCTA
Organism: Hanleya hanleyi; assembly: GCA_036873755.1. NCBI lineage: Eukaryota > Metazoa > Mollusca > Polyplacophora > Lepidopleurida > Hanleyidae > Hanleya > Hanleya hanleyi. The sequence continues at coordinate 121,303 of JAVTVY010037122.1, read as the reverse complement.
CCAAACTTTCTGCGCTATCTCCGGAACGACGGAAAATGGAGTGCTGAAACTCCTGGACTCTATAGTTTATCTTATTGGGGTCATTTTGAGCCCATTTGCATAACCCCCTGAGCAGAGGATCATGGGTAAATTCAAGATGGCGGCGAGGTGGTGTACCAGAAAAGTGATGTTTTTCTCACATTTCTACTTTTCCGCGATGAAAAGTGGGCAAAAACTATTTTATTTCACATCACATTAATATTTACTAATTTATCATGCAGTTTTTGCGGAGAAATTGCATAAATAAAAAATTCGGAAAATCAGACCTAAATATCGACCAAAAAATGCCGTTTTTGAAAATGACGTCACTGTGACGTCATCAAAGCGGCCATCTTGGATTTTATTACATTTTCCGGTAGAGCTTGACCCAAGGGTATTGTGTGGTAAGTTTCAGCCCCCTAGCTCAAGGGATAAGAAAAATAATTAGGGGGGGCCATTTCGGCCCCCCCCAGGTCTGGACAGGTCCCAAAAAACCCAGGCCAGATAGGGTTAATAAAGGAAAGCTTATCAGTGTGATAATATGAATTTTTATGATCAATTACAACAATTTATACTTGCCTGAAAAAACCTGAATGAATTTTATGAACGGGTATGTGTATATGTGTGTTATTGTATATGTTTGTGCTGTATATTTATTGAAGATCATATTGTATTAATCTGTAACTGTGTACACGTGTCATGTATGTTTAATGTTGATGAATAAAAAAAAAAAAAGTTCTCGAGAACTACGATCAGCGAGTTGCCTATGAAGATGACAAATACTAAGTTACATTGAAGCAGGCCACTGCTAAAGACTGGTCAGAAAGTAATGGGATTGCCTATGGTCGATAAAATCTCTTGTTTAAAGATCCCTGAACTTCTGAGGAAGTATGATACCATCATACAGGATCAAGAAGAAAAAATTATCATTGGGAGAGTCAAGGACGGATCCGAGGTAGGGCCAATCAAACATTATATTTCGCATCACGCCGTTAACACCCCAATAAAAGCTATCACCAAAATAAGAGCAGTTACGATGTTTCAGCAAAGGTGAAATCAAAGGAATAAAATTACAACACATATAAGGGAAGTAGGAAGAGGTGCCGACATACTGGCAGAGCCACATGACTTCACAGTATAGTCTTCCGGTTAACCTATTCTAAAGCACATACCAAGAATCTAACGATTCGTGATATGTGTTGTATCTCAGGTACGCTTTTATTGTACGTGTTCATGTGGCAACTTGGATGATATGACCACACGGCTCCTAGCACCGGCATAAGCGGTATTAGATACAAATCTAGAGAGCTATGATGGAAATGCTCTGACAACTTGTATATTGTTAATTGGTGAGCTGTTTCGCTGTGACAACTCATACACTGGAAATTGGTGAGCTGTATCGTCGTCAGATGAAAATGACGGCATTTAACACAAAAGACTAGTGTGTAAGGCCCGATGTCGACCCAGCATCAACTTCCCACAAATGCTAACATATATCAAAGACCAAAAGGTCTGTACAGGGGGCGGGCCTCGGGGACGAAACATCCACCAACAGAATCCGCCTCAGCGAATGTCTCTATCGAGGGCCGGTTATGTTGCATGACCTTTGTGGACTATTACGACGATTATTAAAGGTAGCTCTGGTAGCAGATATTGAGAAAGCCTTTCTACAGGTGGGTTTCCAGAACCCCGGCAAAGATGCTACACAAATTGTTCTGGTTAAAATACCACAACATTCGAAACACAGGTGGCAATACACAGATCTACCGGTTCTGTCGTGTTCCCTTTGGAATAAATGTAAGACTTTTCCTCCTCACCGCAACCGTAGCATTCCATTTGAAGGAAATTGCTACCCGCAACTGTGAAAGTGAGACGAAACATTTATGTTCGACAATGCTATCAGTGGATGTGACTCTGTAGAGGAAGCCGGTAGGTTTTATACTGAAACAACATTCTCAGTCAAACTTCAATGAACCTTCGTGCATGGGCCTCCAATTCCAGAGAGCTCATGGATCGGATCCCTGAAAATGATCGTGCGACAAACCCAAAGTTCCTGGCCTCGCCTAAAAACACAGAAGTCGACATAAGAGCTGGGAAATGAACGTCCTTTACTCCCTTAAGACGACGATAACACTGTGTGTTGTCCAAAGAATCGCTCGAGATGTCGATATTCAGGTTATGACAAGAGTATTAGGTCCCTCAAGTTCGGTGAGCTATAAAACGGGTGCTGGGTAATTGTAGAACGTGTCGTCGACTTGAAGGAGATCCATACAAGATACCTATCATGCCCCCTCTACCGAGATAAAGAGTAGGACAGTCGTTTCCTTTTACATTTGCTGGTTTGGACTATCTTGGCCACTGTACGTTAGAGACGACAATGCGGTGAGAAAGGTGTGAATGTACCTTTTTACTTGCCTAGTAATAATAGCTGTTCGTCTCGAGCTGATACAAGACATTACTGCTCAGCATGGTGTTCAGTGCATACGGATGTTCACAATTATGTAATAAATGAGGAAATCAAATGGCACCACCATCACAAAGCTAGCCCCTTGGATGGGTGGATTTTACGAAGGCTAGTTGGTCTGGTGGAAAGGTTGTTTTGTACCGATGTATTCAGCTTGTTTTGAAACATTCGACAAATCACCATGTTGTAGCCCGAGAAGAGCAGGGAAATGAACGTCCTCTATTCCCTTAAGATGACTTGACGTTAACATTCTGAATGAACTCTTAATTACGCTCGCTGATTCTGCCTGGTACGCTTGGTATTACCCTGCAAATAACACTGTATGTGTTGTCCAAAGAATCGCTCGAGATGTCGATATTCTTGTTGTATTAAAAGAGATATATCATCTGTATGAAGCATGTACTAGTCTATCCTGGTGAGTGCAATTTGCGGATGTTACCCTACCGGCACTAAACTGTACGTGAGACAAGCGTTGGTTGTACAGACAGTTGTGAACGAAATTGTTCGGGCACTATAATAGGGGTAACTGTTTCTTAAGTATTTAGTCAGGGGTTATAGGTGGACAAGGATTTCCATTGTTTCTTGAAGGAATGAGTTGAACCTATTAAGCTTTTAGACCAGTTCTGTTCGTGTGCAGCTCTGTGAATATTTGATACCCGAATTTATCGGCTTTGATGGGGGACCTGTCTTGTGGTGTCTATAATATATTGTTGCTGGCTGGAACTGGTCTGGTTAAATTGGCGGTTTTACTGGTAGAAGGAATAAACATATTCAGAAAAGAAAATGTAGTATGGATAACTGTGCAAACTAATTAATGTGAACAGATACAGTCTAATTTTTATTATAGGTTTCGTAAGTCATTGGTTTGTTCTCAGTTTGTAAATATCCAGTTTATTTGTTGATATATAATGTTGATATTACTATCTAATTAGTTTACTGTAATGTACCGCTGTATTTCTGATTTGTTACAGCAAACTGTTATCCTCTTTGCCTCCTCAAGATGTAAATAAATGTATATTTGTACAACCGTCTTCTGTCATATCGACATCTCCCCGAAGTTTACAAAGATAATGAGTAATATGTCATGAGTTTTGGTCCGGATCTTGGCAAAATATAAAAAAATACACGTTTTCCGCTGTAAAATGGAGAACCGGGTTCAATAAATATGTGCAAATTGCATCAATAAGTAGTTCGTTAATTGACACAGATTTATAACGATGGCATATTTCGTGCCTATGAATATAACTGTATAGACCACTAGACTATGGAAAGAACAGTGTCTACAGGTATATAGTACAAATTGTTTCTCATATGTTAGACTGTAAAACAAGCTGAGACATAAGAGAGATAATTACTTTTAACAGCAATATTTCAGCTAGATAGCGACATAATTTTACATAAAGTACATAAATTTAAATTTATCCAACAAACTGATAGCTCTCAAATACTTTAAAATCAAATCTTCTCTCAGTCGACTAAAAAAAGCTTCTAGATTAGCTGCTCGGTAAAAATACCACTAAAAGGAGCGTCCAGATTAGCTGCTCGGTGAAAATTATCTCTTATAATCTTAAAATATATACATTTGATCAAAATAGGTTTAACTGTGAGTTGCTTATAACATGGAGTACAAATTAGGGCTGCTTCCTTTTTTAATAAATGTTCGTGTGTCATTTGTCAATGGCTGATTCTACAACGCCTGATTTTATATGGTTTAAACAAAACGCTTCCGAGTGCTAAGATGAGAATAACCTATATTTTCTGAAACTCATAAAGTATGTTGTTAACCTCGGAATCCCATAAAGATTGAAACAGCTTTCTTATATAGGCACAGCTTCAACTCTGAAATCGCGATACTGGACTCCACGATGATTAACCTCACCATCCAAAGCTGCCTCAGCCTTTGTATCAGCATCAGTATTTCCTGCGATGCTAAGGTCAATCTACGGTCAAATATTTTTAGAATGGGGGAGAGAGAGAGAGAGAGAGAATTAAGGTTTAACATTTCGCTTTGAGCAATATTTCAGCTATTAGCGACGATCAAACAAAATTCTAAGTACTTAAGCCAATAACTTAGCAATCCAACTCATTAAAACATACACCAGATTAAAAAGATCTTCCAAAGCTCGACAAAAAAATCTCTTACAATCTTAAAATCTATACAGTCGATAAGAATACGTTTCACTGTGAGATCTTCGTGGCATGGAATACACCTTGAGACTGGCTCTTCTTTTAAGTAAATGTACGTGAGTTAATCGTGTATGGTCGATTCTACATCGCCTGATCATGGCTTGATCGAAACGTTTCTGGCTGTTCAGATGAGTATAGCCTACAGTTTTTTGGTACTCGTGAAGTTTGTTATTATTCACAGGGAGAGTCAGGATGGAGGGATGAGTTGAAGATCTATTTTTGATCGCCCGAAAGTTTAAAATGAATTTTGAGAATATAACACACGTTCCTATTTGACTGAACCCAATACATTCCAAGACCGTCAACAGAGCCTTGCTTTAGCAGTAAAAATATAACTCTTGTTTGGTAATCGAGGAGTTTTGGTTTTGAAACCAATAATAGTAGTAAACGCCACTCTGTCAAAATCTTTGGAACCATCAGTATATATAGCCTGATGCGATTCATATTTTTCTCCCAGTTGACCAACTTCTTGCGGATACACAAGCTCGTTTGCGTCGGACCCTTTTAATTATATCAGTGTTATATCTACTCAAGTTTTGGCTAACTGCCATGTTGGAAATGACAAATAATTGTTAGGTAAAATCTGATCAAGATTAATACCGTGTGCAAATGCGTGGCTCCAAGAGGTGGAATACGAATCTTTTTTTATTAAATATGAATCTACACGGCGATCAATCGTAAACAATTCAGTTATATGCAGGATTTAAACACTTTGACCACAACTTCGTTGTAGTGAGTTTGACTCCTCAGAGTTTCAAAGGAAGTTCATCTGCCTCAACATATAAACTTTCCTTAGGTAATGTTCTAAACGTTCCGACACAAAGTCTTTGTCCCTGATACAAAATTGGATACAACAGGGTCACATTTAATGTAATTTACTGTAAGTTCGCAGTATTTACTGTACGTTTCACAATAAAATACTGGCAACTTTGCTGCACTAAATCTACAGTAAATTACCTTAACATTTGCAGCAAACGTTTACAATGAGAATACCCGAAGAAGAAATGAATTTAGAAAAGTAAACATCACAGGGGGGGAGGGGGGGAGCGGAAATATTATTTCAATACTTTCCTGAAAATACAAATGGTAATAAATATTGAATACTGCATGAATATACATTATTATTGCTGAAATCATACAAATCAATATCATGGTCCAGTACCAATTATAACGAACGGGGTTCGTTAAATAGGTAACATACATGCATTACGTGAGACAAAATACAGATACAGAACCTAATCCCAAACCCAGTGTAAATCCATGTAAAGACAGACAATCACCGAAGTCTGTCATGTTCAGATTTCATCGTTTGCGTGGGCGTATTTTGCGGGGGCTGCCATATTGGATTTGAGGCAGTGTGGGTATAATAGCTAAAATTAGAACAGTATCGAAATTTAATCTAAGAATATTTGCTATAGATTTGCAAAATAAAAAGATAAATATGCTAATAAATTCAAGGATGAATTCCCTTCCGATTCCCTTCCGACTGATAGAATATTTGGCGAACACGCCCGAGTGTCGTCTGCACTTCGACATGCCCGCACGCAAATGTTTGCAAAGTGCGGTCAGACTTCTTTTTTCGCGAAAACGGCACTTTACATCAGTGCAGAGATTCATAAAATTTAGTTCTACGGCAAGAAAAAGCTGTATAACGTGACCATCTATAACAAGCTTATTTATTAGGTTTTGAAGATCTGATGTTTCGTAAAGAGATAATCGGTTGTTCGTGTAAAAAATAAACATTTGGCACGGAGTGGTGGCCTTACGCCGTAGCAAAATCAAGCCATTCAAGTTCTTTCGCTGACGTCCGCGTGATAAATTAGGTCATCCAAAGTTCGCAAAAAATGGGGGAAGGGGGTCACAACAAGCTGATTATCAATAGGGGATTTTAATTATAACATGTAAGAAATCATTTCCAAGTAAACGGTGACACTGCGATTGTCTGAACCGCCAGATCTGGCCTAGATCTAGACATTAATAGGTACGGGCATTCCAAGCTGCAAGTGTAAAGTTCATAAAACAAACACATGACCAACATCAAGCTATAGTTTATTGCAGCTTTTATTGTGTTTAGATCCGTGCACTTCTGAGGTGTCAATTCGTGAATAGCTTTGAAGTCCAACAGCAAAATTTTACCAAGAACTCAAACAATTGATAAAACGAAATTTTAGAAAGTCAGATTCCTCATTTTTAGACACCAATTTAACTTGTATCCGTGGATTGTACATAGCGGTGCAAAGACATTTCCCCCGGTGGACATCAATTTCTCCCTGGACATTTTCCGATATTTCCTCCTGTGGACATGCATTTCCCCCTTCCTATATATTTTTGTACTATGACTTTGTACAAATGTTTAACAAAATTGAAATATTGACAAAAACAAATTTGGGGCATTTCTCTATTATTATTCATTATGTTATATAATTCGACATGATAGAAAAATAGCTGCCGGTAGTATACATACTATATACGTTAACAACTATTACGTAGTGATAAATAAATCAATATTTTGATCCATACAATAGAATAGAATAAAAGTTTATGCTATGTTTATCCTATGTTTATTAAAAGCTACGACAATGATATTCTGTTTGATACAGTGACGTCACTAGGGGATTTCTCTCCCCTCAAGAGCCTAATTTTAACACAGAATTAAATGAAAGAAATTCTAAAAAGAATGATCCAGTTCTAATTTCAATACTTTTTTGAACAGAATCTTTCACTTCCCCAAGTTGTAGAAGTTCATCTCAAATCTCCTGTTGTGCGGGTGGCGACGGCGCTGTAATTGACAGAACAGCCAACCTTGTTTGAAGCCTCTATTACCGCCATTGTATCTAAGAGAATGGATACATAGTAAATATTTATGTTATTATATCTTTCAGTCAGGTTCCACACGTACAGCACCTTGAAAATAACAAACTCAACAATAGCTTCTAACTAATACAGAAATTAAGTAATAAACATGCCGATTGAACTAATTATTTGAATTTTAAAAACAATGTGAATATTATCATATTCTCCACAAAATATCACCCAGTAATGTCTGTTTTGTCTTCAATGAAACCATGGAAGTAGTAAAAACATGAACTATGCATGTCAAAATAGTGCCCTGTTGAAGAAAAAGTAATTCATGGCAAAACCCAAGATAACTATTACAATATTTTACTAAATCATACAAATCTTAAAATATTTACACAGTGTTACACATTTGCATCCCAATATTTTGAGGTTTATATATTCGATCAACATACTTTATCCCAGATCCGATCCAGAGTATCAATTCTGATCGAATGTGTTTGATTATACTGAAAATAATTCATATTTTCGGGACCTTGAAATGTGTGAAACATAGGCAGTCTGTATGGCAAGCCAAAGTGCTTTTTATTCCAAATTCCCGATATCGGAAAATCTAATTTCCGGTATTCCGATATCGGGAATTAGAATTTCCCATATCGGAAATTCAGTGACAATTTTCGATATCGGAAATAGAATTTTCCATATGGGGAATTCAAATTTCCGATATCGGAAATAGAATTTCCCATATCAGAAATTGTCACTGAATTTCCGATATCGAAAATGAAAGCTCTGGAAGCTTTACGAAAACTGTTTCCTCTATTTCCGATATCAGAAATTCAGTGACAATTTCCGATATGGGAAATTGAATTTCCGATATCGGGAATTGAATTTCCGATATATCGGGAATTGTATCCGAATTTACGGTATCGGAAATTGCAATTCTCGATATCGGGATTTCAATTTCCGATATCGAAAATTCTAATTTCCGATATCGGGAATTGCAATTTTGTGGTTTATACATTCGATCAACATACTTTATCCCAGATCCGATCCAGAGTATCAATTCTGATCGAATGTGTTTGATTATACTGAAAATAATTCATATTTTCGGGACCTTGAAATTGAATTTCCGATATATCGGGAATTGTCTCCGAATTTCCGGTATCGGAAATTGCAATTCCCGATATCGGGAATTCAATTTCCGATATCGAAAATTCTAATTTCCGATATCGGGAATTCAATTTCCGATATCGGGAATTCAATTTCCGATAACGGAAATTCTTGAATAAAAAGCACTTTGGCTTGCTATAATTCTGCTATGTCAGATAAAGAACAATACGGTTCCCGATTGATCAAATATTCAACGTATCATCCACAACCACAGCAATTCGGGAACTTTTGAGTTGCCAGTATTTCATCAGAAATCACCAAGCCACAAACGACCAGAAAAATGAAAAGAACTCACACTAGGCTGCGCCTATGTATATAATTTTCAATGTCCCTTCTAAGCTTCCGTAATATAACAGTGACTATATAGACCTATGGTTTGCGGGGAAAAAAATGACACGAAAAAGGCAAAGTCACAAGCGAACAAAAGAAGTATACTTCGTTCGTTTCTAGGCTTTGCCTATTTCATATTATTCTCATATGTAGATCACTAGAGTTTTACCGGTTTATTCCAGTCCGTGTCACATGTCTGATTTGTATCTGTATGAAATGCGTTATCGCGGGACCAGTTTTCAACACTGCCATGTGCTTCCATTTTTGACCAGTTTTAGTGTTTTCAATGGCTAAATTGTTTAAAATAGTATGGTACCTGATTGAACTGAATGCCAGCTTACCTAGTAATGCTTGTTAGCTTGTGGTAATTTTCCCGATTGCCTTTATTTCGTAAATGTTTATCATGCTCGTCTCTTGACGTGGGACCATGTTGCGAAGCGACATTCTAGACGCGCCGACGTACTTTGGACTTTAAATTCGGACAATAAACTGTATAAAAACCCCAGAAATAATTTCTATTGATATCTAGATAAATATTTCAGTAGAAATTTAGTGGTGTTTCCGAAAAATTTGGTGAGTTTATTACGTTTTGCGGATACTATAATCATGGCTTGATCGGCTGCAGACAGCGTAGGTATTGTAGACACGTGGTTTTACCCTTGGCGGGCCATACAAACGGGAATATAGAAGAGGTTCTTCGCATTTTGCTCCTTGTTGTGTGCAAGGTAGGTCGCCTATTTACAATTGGCGGGAGATGACAACTTTAGATGACCAATAAAGATGATATCCTTCCTAGGATATACCCTTACCGAGATGATCCATTCAGGATACTAGTGAAATAGTATCCTGTAGGATATGTCCTGAAGGATATATATCCTGTATTATGATATGTATCCTGAAGGATATATATCCTGCGGGATATATATATATATATATCCTGCGGGATATATATATATATATATATCCTTAAATAGCAGAAATGTGAGGGGAATATAATAATGGATATACCGCTGTAATATATGTATCCTGAAACTAATGAGAAAGACACTCGGAGTGGACCTTTTGATATAGAACCAACACCATAGAAGACACTGCAGGGAGGTGTTATTCCCTCGTAGATATAAGGGGTGGCACATGACCTTTCCTTTTCATGGGGAATAGCATATATATCCTCCGGACCTGGATACATGTATCACTGGTGACTTGAGGCAGCACATATATTCTTAGGGTGGGGAAAATAGAATTATCACTAGCAGATCAATATCATAGACAGAAGACACCGTAGTTAGGGATATATTTTCAACTAGGAGCTACGGGTGGTTTATTAGCCTCGACTAAGGATATACGGCGACATATCCTATTTGGCCATTCATACCCGTGATATCATGATTTACCGACTGTTGTATATCCTGCATGTATCTTGGGGATATCCTGAATACATATTCTACATGTCCTTAGGATATCCTCCATATATCCTGCTGCGTACATAATAGTTATGATACCAGCCATGATTATAGGGATCGGCTATATTATAGTTTATATCCTGTGACTGTGTATCGGATATCCTTCTAATATCCTGTTATATCCTCAAACTTACGATAAATGCATATTGTGTGAGTTAAATAGATATATCCTGTGATAATGACTCAGATATCCTTCTGATATCCTGAAGTTAAACATAAAGTATCCTGTGTATATCCTGTGAGCCAAGGATATGTATCCTGATGTATCCTAGTGATATCTTGATATATCCTTTTGATATCGTGATATATCCTGAAAAGCTTAAAATCGATCAGATATCCGTGTATATATATCCTGAAACAGTTTCTTTTGTTATATGTTGAACTTGAAATATCTGTGTTGTCTCCATTCTTCTTGTCTAAGCTAAGATATCCTCAGGGATACCATGAAAGCATAGTCACATCTATGGAATTTTGGTATTTGAAGTATCCTAAGGTTACCTGAAGAATGTATTTGATACATCGAAAAGTTGGAACTACCTAAAAGGAATCTTGAAAGATACCAGTATACTTATTGTTTTCCTGGGATAAAGTATGCATGAAATACTTCCCATGATGCTCCACTCACTTTATCTCTGGTGGGTCATCTGAGATGACGAAAGACCTACTTACCAGCTCGATATACCAGGAGTATCTGGTGAAAAGAGATGAACTCATGTAATGAATTACCAATATACGAGTTGTCAGAGCATTTCCATCATAGTTCTCTAGATTTGTATCTAATACCGCTTATGCCGGTGCTAGGGGCCGTGTGGTCATATCATACAAGTCGCCACATGAACAGGTACAATAGAAGCGTACCTGAGATACAACACATATTACGAATCGCTAGACTCTTGGTATGTGCTTTAGAATAGGTTAACCGGAAGACTATACTGTGAAGTCATGTGACTCAGTATTTCATGTCAGTATGTCGTCACCTCTTCCCACTTTCATTATATGTGTTGTAATTCAGAGGATGACTGGTAACAGACGCTATCCAGTTGAACTTCAGATGACCGATTTCAGCAGGCTTATGAGAGGGCTAGTTTTGTTTTAAGCCTATGACAGGGCGAGTTTCAGTATGCCTATTGAAGGACAGTCATGGACGTTACTTTGGATGATGGTCGTGACACCTTACGTCACTGGTGGCAGCAATAAATGGAATCAAGAAAAACCCACCAATCACACACACACATAAAATTCGTTACAATATATTTGATTAAGAAAGTGGATATGTTGGGTTCTTGAGATAACTAACCTCGCACATATGCGTTACTTCCTGCACTGGACGTGCTCAGAACGGGTTGACGGTGTTAGGGAGCATGTCAAAATTTGAATCTTGTTTTTGCATTTTCGCGTGAAAAACATACCATATGCGCGTTCCAACTCTCTCAGCGACGGACTGGCCGAACAACTTCATTCGGACCGCGGTCGAAAGAAAGTTTTGGAAGGATCCAGGACCGGGCCAGCGTGAACTTTCCACCGCGCCGATAACAAAATCTGACTGCAGCACGTCTCAATTGGACTGGGCATCCGTGAAAAATGAACCGCGTTCCACGGTCCAAGTTTTGACATGCTCCCTTAATTAAATTCAGTGTAGCTTCAGTGTTTACTAAATAATAACTTAAATTACTTGTCCATTCCATATCCTGTCCAATGTTGGGCAGAGATTTGTGCCTGCGTTTTTAAGGCAGAATCATGATGATATAAAATGTGACGTATTTTTACATCATCTGTATGGTCCAATTAAAAAACCTACTTTATACGCTGCAAATTTCAGAAGAAATATAACACCCCAATTGAAAAATTCGCTAATCACTCAGTATTTGCTAGTTTTCCCCTTCAAAATGCTACCACGTTTGGTTAAATTTGAGTTTTGCACATGTCGCCTGTACTCGCATCTCTTTTCACCAGCGTCTGTGGCATTGCTAGGCAGCTTGGGGGATAATTTCGCGGATTGTCTAGTTGAAGTCAGGCCCATCTTTCTAAATTCTCTGACGTAAACCCCGCGGGGTACATATCCGAACAGCCTGGCAGTTTATGTCAAAGGGTGTTACAAACGTCTGGTTCGTCATTCATAATTCAGCCGTCGTCCCTAAAAGAATATCCGCGTCCATAATCCAAAGACCTATTCCATACAAAAGTATTAGCACCAAATTCAAAAAGACAATCATAGTATAAACATAGGCTAGTTTCCTACAAGAGAGATGCGGTCAACAGTTTTCAATGATGCCGGCAAGACATCATGATGTTCTAAAAATATCAAATCCTAGAATCTGTCACGCATTGATTGTGACTGTTCAGATGCGCACCGTGAGGATCTTTAAGTACATGGGGTAATACGGCCCCTAGCCCCAGATTAAGCGGATTTATATGCAAGTTACGAAACGTCCTCCTAAAGCAAACTGAACCTACTTTTGCGACAGAATGGGCAATTTCTTGATTTATGTGTTACCGAAACTTGCGATACTAGCATATCGCACCGTTTTACGCCAACAGGTGACCTCCAAGGCAGGAAGCCACCACACCAAGGAACATTAAATGACTACGATGTGCTCACCAACAGATTTTAATTCAAAATAGTTACCAGTGTCACTTTCACAGGGGAAAATGCTTCTCATTTGCATTGACGTTCCAAGGAATTTGCATAGATTAATGATAATTCATCTGAAATCACACTTTTCGAATTTCAGTACATGTAGATTGTCGACCAAAGCTCAAGTAAACAGGTAAACCTTTTGAGATTCACCAACGGTTGGAAGGAACACTCCATTATTAATATGATTCGCCGGAATTACACTGTTCTGTGAAAGTTTCGAATTATTAACCAAGGCACCATCCATTGGGGACGAGGCTGTAAATAATTAGATATTAATTAATGCTTCTAAAATCTTTACTCCATTGTCAGCGACGCTGGTATTTTCACTTTTCAAAAGGGAGATTCTATCGGAAATGCCGCAATATTCCGCAAAAAAGAGATTCAATATCCCTCTTTGGAGACTGGGTCTAATATCTGTGTACTCTATATCAATGACTTTTGCTCGGGTGCCTTACTCGGCTTCCCACGGATTTTTCTTCACCACCCAACTGGGGTGAACCGACTTGATTCTCTATTGAGCAAAGCATCCTTCGTCATGTAACGGCTAACTTCATGCGTTCTTAAAACGTGGAGTAAGGCTTATTCTTACTTTTTGTAAATAATTCATACCTGATATTGCCGAAGTACACAGTGATGTTTAGCTTGCGTGCCACCCAGTCCGACCATATACATCTACGTTGTGAGAGTTTCGAACGGATAGTTTGTACAAACCCATGCATGTGCATGAACAAAGTTACACCAATGTCTGCGCAAAGTTAGATATCCGCTATTAAAATTTCTTGCATTTGCGTCTGTTTTGTGAACGTGTATATTACACTTTACATCTATGCAGTTTTTGTTTATTTTCTATATACCGGTACTAATTTATTTATTAATTAAGATAGTTGCTGGTAGATCTATTCATCATGTTCTTTTCTTATCCAAATAGGATTTGCCCGTGTCATCGTAAAAAATACCAGCGATTGCAATGATTTTAAAACAAATATTTGGGTAAATTTCACCATAGTTACAGGGCGTGTTTACGAACGCCATGCAAACAGTACTCCAATTATCCATAACTACACTAGTGATAGTTGCCAGTTAACTGAGCGAGAGAGGACAGCCGTTTCAGAAAATACACTATAAGAGGAAGTGGAACCCCGGCGAGATGAGACCAACAATTTCGCTGTCATTTTACCTTATTTTGTTCCATGTGAGTATATTGTTCTTGTTCCTTTTACCGTCGCTGAACCGAGGTCGCACTTGATCTCTAAAAGAAAACTTAATGGTATAACTTATTCATCTTTAAAAACCAGCTGATCCACTGTCTATCTTCACGTTACAATTAAGTCTCTCTCTCTCTCATATAGTAAAGGTCTCTCTCTCTCTCTCTCTCTCTCTCTCTCTCTCTCTCTCTCTTGCATATAATAAAGGACGCGACCTTACATTTAATTCTCGCCTCTTCTCTGTCTTCCGCATAATAAATGAAAAAATATGTCTCCGAAAATATTACAAGACAGCATGGTAGACTCACCATCTCAACAAATTTTATGTCTTGTTCAATATTGAATCTATCATGCTGTCTTGTAATATTTTCGGGGCTACTCTTCTCCTTTATTATTCATAGTTCTAAACGAATCAGCAGTGATTCATTTGTTTTCATTGTTTAATCAATGAGGCGACCAGTAAACGAGTATACACATGTCTGAAATTAACCTAAGCATATGAAGTCATAGTGGGTATGATGACACGAATTCTTGTACTCGGATGAAAAGCTAGCGGCAGTTGATGAACTGTTCAGTGATATACATCATCGCCAAAATCAGGGGTATCTCTATCCTATATACCCCTGGAATGGATCACACGGGAATGGATCGTGTTCTTGGGAAATGCGACTGTCTTTTTCAGCCAATCAGCCAGGCAACATCCTTTGGGTACTGACCACTCTGATAACTTTTGACCGCGACCGAACCGATTCAAAAACACCACAGTTGCCTGGCATGTGGACTATTCGGTGGTAGATGAATTCGTACATTTTTAATAAATTATGAAAATTAAGAAATATAAAAGAAGAATTTTTAAAAGAAATCGATTCCAAGAAAAATAAATATACGTATTTACTTTTTATAATTTATTGAAAATATACGTAATCATCTGTAATCAAATATCCCACAAGTCAGGCCACTGTGGAAAACAATGAAAGTGGACGGAGTGAAATCTGCTATGCGAGAAGGTCACGGTTTCACATTCGGCTAAAAAACTGACCTTGCCATTGCGAAGCTGAGTGATAAACTGATTTATGGGATAGACTAATTTCATTGTTGTAACAAATTTGTTCGCTCATAATCCGTTGTGTCACCTTTCTCAGTATTGTTCAGTCACAAACTGAACAGTACCGGTCCTGATAAGATAGTGAATGCAAACATTTACTGCATAGTTCATCACAGAACCTGAACAGTGCTGTACAGTAACTAGGAGAGAGAGAATTAAGGTTTAATATTGCGTTCAGCAATATTTCAGCTATATAGCGACGATCAAACAAAATTCCTAGCACTTAGTAATCTAACGCATTAAAACATACACACATTAAAACCTATGCAACAAACCGATTTCTCTCAAATAACCCAAGATGTAATCCTCCCTCACCCGGTTAAAAAGATCTTCCAAAGTAGTCGCTCGATAAAAGTATCTCTTACAGTCTTAAAATCTATGCATTCGATAAGGATATGTTTCTTCGTGAGATCTTCATGGCGTGTAATACACCTTGGGACTGGCTCTTTAGTAAATGTTCGTGAGTTAATCGTGTATGGTCGATTTTACCTCGCCTGACCATGGTTTGATCGAAACGTTTCTGGCTGTTCAGATGAGTATAGCCTACAGTTTTTTTGAACTCATGAAGTTTGTTATTATTCACAGCATCCCATAAAGATTGAAATAGTCGTCTCACATACATGTGTAAATAGAAATAGAGGATCTGAAATCGCTATATGGGATTCCAACAGGATCAACCTCATCATCTAGGCCTGCCTTCGCCATCCTATCAGCCTCAGTATTACCTTTGATGCCAACGTGACTAGGCAACCAACAGAACACAATATCTAGTTGGTACTGATCGGTAACTGTACAGTTCTCATGATAATTGCAGTGTACTGTGCAGTACCTGTTTGGAACTGGTATCGAAAACTGGAACTGCGTGGTGTCCCTGTATTTCGAAATCACACAGTAACCTCACATGTAGTCATATGAACAGTACGGTCCAGTCGAATTTTTTTTGAGTGTATACGATGTACTGTCGCCCTGCGTACGGTTCTGAGGCCATGCCTGTGTTCTGTCCAGCACAGACGGGAGTTAGCCGAAATATGCAGCCTGTCTCAACATTGAATAATGTTAACCGTTGTTAATCGATAAGAAGCATAAAAGTTTTCCCCCTTGTTCCTGTGTGACGATGTCGGAGAATAAAAATAATGGAGAAAACGTTTAACACTTAAAACTGGTCTACTACGCCAAACTATCATCGATCTGCAATGTCTTATCAAATAATTGAGTAAAGGTAGACGGCCTTGCCTGAAAATGATGACATATGTTTCACATATATTTTTTACACAAAGCAAAATTATATGCTGTATTATGCTAAGTCATTTTGGGGTTATTTAAGGTCATGAAGCGATGGGTACCACGATTGAGGTGGGTTTCGTCGGCAGTGACGTCATGGTGTGCATGCGTTGCGAAGGAGTAGCACAGTAAGATGTGTTGCCTGACCTATATCTGCTCTCTTATGAGTATGATTATATGTAGGCGCTTTCAAAAATCTATTCATTCAAAGCTCTTTCCTTCGCATTCACCAGACGCTATGTAGACGATCTTTTGATTGTGGACAATCGCTATACAAATGGCACAGTGAAGGATATATATCCACCTTCACTGGATTTGAAGGAAACTACAGATAGCCCTATAGGCACATCATATTTAGATAAATATCTCTATAAAAATGAGGCGGACATTCTCTCTCGTCGACTTTATGATAAACTACCCCTTTCTGGACAGTAACATTCTAGTGGGACCTGCATATGGCCTATACATATCTCGGCTAGTAGCATTTGCTAGATCCTGTGTTAAATGTGACGACTTTAATCAACGTCACAAATCATTGTTGCAGAAACTAATAAAACAGGGCTATACCACCCAGCGCCTGCACTCAAAGTTTCTCAAATTTGGCGATACATATCGCACGCTGATAGCAAAATTCGAGCGTAGCGTGCAAGACCTATGTTGTTACGTTTCGTAACTTGTGTCTAATTCCGCTTAACCCGGGGCTAGGGGTCGTATGAACCCATGTACTTCAAAATGATCATGGTGCTCATATGAACAGCCAAAATCATTCTCTAGATGACGACTTTACGACGATCATTATGGATTAAGAATGCTGATCAGCGATACGGATTTGATATTTTTGGAACATCATGGTGTCTTGCCGGCATCAGTGTAAACTGTTGATTTTCTCTCTTGCAGGAAACAACCTATGTTTATGTATACTATGATTGTCTTTTTGAATTTGGTGCTAATACTGTTATATGAAATATGGAATAGGTCTTTGGATTATGGACGCGGATATTCTTTAATGGACGGTTGAATTATGAATAACGGACCAGACGCCTGTAATTTAGGGTTGAGCAGGGTTGTGTTTGGAAGGTTTAGGGACCAGGCGGAGTCAAAATTGGTCGTGCCGTTGATGTGTTGAAGCTCGTGACTACGATTGGGATGTGTTTGACCAGCAGGGATGTTATGGTGTGCATACGCTTTTCTAGGAGTAGTAGAAATAGATATCATTTTGGGGGTACGCTAAGGCGCGTTTGAGCGATCTAGGGTCAATCTGCGTCCAAATATGCTGTGAATGTTGTCGTCTTGAGTAGCTCGGGCTCGACCACGAATGATGTGCATGCGCAGTCGATAATGTGGCTATTTTGGAGGTACGCAGGGGCGTTTTTGGTCAATTCATCTTTGGACCAAATATGGCGTGCAGGGCGTCGACTTGAAGCTCATGGCGTGAAGACTACGATTGTTGTCGGTTTTTCCGGAAGTGGCCTGACTGTACTCTTGCCCATTACATTATTTCATTACACGTGAGTATATTGTTCGTTGTATATGGAAACTTGTTATTAACGCATATATGACTTCTCAAAGAAATGTGGCTTCTCCACATCAATAAAATTCTTAACATGAAATCAATTTGAGTTTTACTGAAAGCAGTGCAGAAGAGTTTGTGAATAATTCCAAAGGAACTTGTAAATGACTAATAAATGAAATTCCATTAATATTCCCCACACCCAGCCCGATTCCGCGCCCCCGCTCCCTCCTGGAAATAGGACTGAAAACGTTCAGTTTCTCTGTTATACGGCTAATATTTTATAAGACGGTATGGTTTCCCGCTGTTTTTATTACAAATTCAACAGGCACTATAAGTGTTTAGTATTACATAGCAAAATGGGGGAAATTTGACCTTAGGAAGTTTGATTTATACAGCATCAAGGAAGAAAAAATACAAGCGTCTGGTCCGTCGTTCATAATTCAGCCGTCGTCCATTAACCCTACCTGGCCTGGGAAGGGGCACTTTCCGCCCCCTCCCTTGTTGGTTTTTTGCTCGTATGTTCGGAACGACAAAAAATTAAGAGCTGAAACTCTTAAGACTTTTTAGACTATCATATTGGGGTCATTTTGATCCTATTTGCATGACCCCCTGGGCAGAGGATCTTGGGTAAATTCAAAGTGGCGGTCATGTGAGATACCAGAAAAGTGATTTTTTGCTTTCCTGTATGGAAAAGTGGGTAAAACCTATTTTATTTCATACCAGATTATTATTTACTAATTTATTATGCAGTTTTTGCGAAGAAAAAATAACGAAGATTCTGACCGAAAATTCGTCCAAAAATACTCTTTTTGAAAATGACATCACAGTGACGTCATCGTGGCGGCCATCTTGGATTTTTCACATTTTCTTGTAGAGCTTGACCCAAAGATATAGTGTGATAAGTTTCAGCCCTCTAGCCTTAGCGATAGCGAAAATATATAGGGGGGAGGGGCACTTTCCGCCCCCCCCCCCCCACAAAGGCTGCGGGACTCCCCAAATCGCCCAGGCCAGATAGGGTTAAAGATTATCCGCGTCCATAAGACCTCCATATATTCCATATAACAGCATTAGCACCAAATTCAAAAAGACAATCATAGCACACATAAACAAATGCTAGTTTCCTGCAAGAGAGAAGAAGAGCTGAACATAACACAGAACTGGATGCGACACATGACTCCCTACATTTGCAAGGTACCAAGCACTATTTATGTAAGTTTTGAAGTTGTCTAACAAATAGTAACCGATATATGGGTCAGATAAACATATTTACGTTGGCAGCAAAGGGCAATATATCTGAAAAATCATCGAAAGCCGCAAAACACCCTGACAGGATACGCCTGCAAGGTACTTATCAGCTTCCATTCAAGTTGACGGCAAAGGACAATAACTCTGCGGGGAAAATATAATATTTAACAATAAGGGTCCAGTTAAGCGCTATTCGCCTGGCTGAAATGGGCCGCACAGCACCTCACGTAATCAGATTAACATGGGGCTTGGCTGTATCATACACCGTCAGAAACTTCTTTTCCCAATGTTTGAATTACAACCGTCTGGTCCGTCATTCATAATTCCGCCGTCGCCCATTAAAGAATATCCGCGTCCATAATCCAAAGATTCAATCCATATTCCAAATTCAAAAAGACAATCATATAGTATACATAAACATAGGTTAGTTTCCTGCAAGAGAGCGGTCAACAGTTTTCAGTGATGCAGGTAAGACATCATGATGTTCCAAAAATATCAAATCCGTATCGCTGATCAGTATCCTTAATCCATAATAAAGGCACAGGGAACCACCAAGATACATCACAAGGCTGTTCAATAATTTTACAAAAAACAAGTAAATTGATAGGAATACTTCAATGTCACAGCACGGCACCCTTGCTAAGTTTCTACAGAATTCGAATAAATCCTTCTAATATACCGGCGATAAGCCGTTCTGCCTACATATTCAAAGTGTAACGTGGGGTTGGTGTAGGGAAAATGAACTTCGGAGTTAATCGACTGAGTTGTTTGTAGGGATTAGGTGGGGTGGACATTTTCCAGCGCTCGTAGACAAAGTCCAATGTAGGGAATGCGCCGGGCTGTGCTGAAAGTTTAAGTCCGGCGTGGGGATGATGTAGGGCAAAATGCTCGCCGTTTTCATTGCTTAAGATAAACGTGACCCGGATTTTGTTGGGCAAGCATTTTTTCATGCATAGCCTAAGACGATAGTGGGGTTGAAGTGGGGCGATATTTTATTTGCACATATAGAGTGAGATAAATGTGGGGATCATGCAGGCAGACTGTGAACTCTGTTTTCCTAAAACAGTAAAGATTTTGGCCAAGTTTCAGTTCAATAGTGTCGAAAAGACGGATCCGCCACCCCACACAGTCAGAAAACAGGTGATGGGCCATCACCTTTTTGGGGTGATGTCGTCTGGTCATCACTCTTTTAGGGTGATGAGAAAAGGTGACGACAAAATCCATCACCCTAAAAAGGTGATGAAACCAGGCCATCACCATAAAAGGGTGATGAGATCCAGTCATGATGAACGACGAGTGGCCATCCATGGTCATCACCCTAAAAAGTTGAGGAAATCTCATCACCTTTTTAGGGTGATGACAGATGAGTGGTCAGACAAGATCATCACCTTTATAAACAGCTATATCCAAATAAATATTGGTTTCCTAAAATATATTTACCTCTACAAAATTTCTGTAATATATCAGTTTCATTATACTGTAAATTGATATAATTTGTAATTTTACCCATATTAAAATGAATGGCTCGACAGACGTAATAGGTATAAAAAGATTATTTTTTCATTCACTTGCATTACTAATGGAAAATTTATTTACCCCTCACCAGAAAGATAAAGATTGACTTGGAAAGTCTATGTACTACGCATAATCTGAGATAAAGAGTTATGCCCCCTGTCCTGTAGCTCTTTTGTGCCTGTGGGTAAATTTGGTTGCACTCGACTGAAAGCGGTAGGGCCAGAATCTGACAGCGGGCGATAAAATGCCAAACTTTTTCTGTTGTGTTCCGGGCTGCAATGCCGCTGATAAAAAACGGGAAAAAGAGAGGAAATATCCATTGTTGAAGGATGTAACTTTTCACCCATTTCCCACCCGAGAGAAAAATGCGTTGCGTCGAAACTGGGTTCAAATGGTTCGACGCGAACCGACATGGGGACCAAACAAGTTTACCCGGATTTGCAGACTTACGTTTTGAAGGAGGGGTTGGTCCAACTTCGCATAACACGGTGCCAACATTATTCCCATGGAAGGTGGACGCCAAGAGACGGTTAGTTTTTTTCCCTGTGCCGAAGGCAATCATTGTTGTTATATTTAGCTCTATCGCAACTCGGCATGGCTGCACGTTGTTGAACAGTCAAAAACACTGCGAGCGGTTTGAGGCAAGTTTCCTGCTTGTCAACTGTCATCAATCTGAGGATTTGGGGTGGGGGAGGGGCTTGAGTGAGTCGACTTGTACACATTATTTTTTGAAAAAATAACAGACTTCTATCAACTTCGAGTTAAATATATTTATATATTATACAGAAGATTATCCGGTTCCGTAAATTGTCCGGTTCCAGAAATTCGTAACAACCGACTTCGTTTTCGTAGAGAAAGACGCTGCTTCGGATCGGTGCATGCATGGCGATTAAACGTTAAATGTATTCCTCTTTTGAAAAGCGGTCCTAGTTCCGGCATAGCGGGTTTTGTATATCTTGTAATCCGCAGTAACTTTCACCTACCGTTAGCTGAGGGCAAAAAACACGTGCTTCGAAATGTGTAATTTCAAGTTTGGCGCTCTGGCCTACGCGTGTCACACGTAAATATTCAATCGCAGTCAACTGGAAAGTATCGGCAACAACCCAGTAATCTATCGTAGGAAAAGTAGATTCATACCATTTCTGATTTTTTATTTATAACATTTTTATCAGCTGCTTGTCGTATAGCCGGTTCCGAAAACACGTAACTGAGTCCCGTCACATTTATCTTTTATGCCACTTCCATGCGTATAGTCGTCATAGACAACCGGCCGTTAAAAAAAATCGATGAAAACTAATTGTTTGCCAGGAAAAATGTGTAATTTCACTAGAAGCCAGTGAATAATTTCAGGATAATCGCGATAAAACTCTCCTAAAACGAAGGGGGGATCAGCATCAAATGGAGACTGATGCGACTTCAGAGATTTCTCAAACTCGCAGATGTTGCAGGACTTCCAATCGGCCATGCCCCTTGGAGTCTTAGTTCAGTCTTCAGAAAACTGATTTGTTCTGGTTATTCAGTCTTTGCGGAAGCCACAGGCGAGCCGCGACAAAGTTTCATTCCATGCAATTACGTAACAAAGATAAGGATGACGAGGATCAGGATATCAGGAATATGATATTAGAGGCCCTGGATAAGATGCCCGAGAAGGAATGCATGACAGTAATTTAACACACTAAGCGTTGATATGACAATAGCATCAATGTTTTAGTAACACACTTTCGCGTTGTAGTAAATAACTGATGGAGTCGTGACGGATGTCTCTCACCCCACTGGTTCTCCGTAACCCACCTATGCGACCAGTTGTGCCCTTTCTATACTACTCATCTCCCATGCGCAGTCGACCCACTGTAGGGTGCAAGCCTGGCCCAAGGGATCTCATGTAGTGAACACCCCATGTCTCTCACCCCACTGGGTTTCCCTGGCCGGCGCCTTGAATAATATATTCACTGTAAATATAAAGTGTATTGAAATAAAATACTTTTCTGTTCCCACTTTAAAAACACTTTGCGCCCATTAGTTTGTATCCGGTACTTAAAATTGTCTTCTTTGCTCAAGACACTTGAAAAACACTAGTGTTTTGCTTATGAACGCTGGTGTTTTACGTAGGAACATTGGTGCTTTAGTTTAAGATACGAAATGCGTTTTTAAAGTGAGGATAGAAAAGTGTTTTATTTCAAGACACTTATTATTTAAAGTGTAGTGAGTAAAGCGGGTAAGGATGAGTAGGAGGAGTTGGACACGCCACGGATTAAACTAGGGAGATAATTGTACAAAGTACCAGTATTTGTTTTTAAATCTTTGTATCGTTCTGAAGTCAATTTTGGTGCATCTTCAAAACATGAACGATTACGAGGAATACACATCAGTCCAATGTGTTTGTCTGGGTAGGCCTATTAAATATCACTCTCATCGACAAATGTGCTTGTGTCGTTAACTTAAGGAAATTAACAAGGTATTGCTTTTTACATGCAATGTAGGTGACCATTCTAAAATTAGGTAACCCGTTCATATGGCGTTATCTTCTTTGATGCTAAAATGTAAAAACGTGTTATGTAATTTTGGAATGGCCCTTAGAAGGTATATTTTCTTTGGCCTAATTGGCTAGCTGTTTTAATGGGAGGGGGAGGGGGGCTGGTGTAGCCCGACAAATCGGATATCTGGAAGAGGGAATAGCAGTGAATAATGCGAAATCAATGGGAACACACTTATTTATCAAGTTGAAGTGCTTTTATTACAATCACTACAGATATTCAGGCCCTCGAAATACAATCATGAATGGTATTTTTCATGGTTTGTACCAGTAACATTTATAACATAATACAAAATATATTGAATATCACAAGTTCGGTATAAAACAAAGAGGTACATTATACCAATGCAATCACATATTTTGAATGGCCTAGCCGATAGGAAGAGTATATCTGCATTGAGAATGGATTTCAGGCCAATGATGTCCATAGTGAAGAGCATAATTTCTGCTACCGTAAGATGTCCATATCTGACATTGTATAATTGGCTGAACAAATCACAATCACTTCTCAAATAGAATGTTTAGTTTTATTTAGTACTTTCAAAGTAGATTGATTGATTAAACAGATAATAAAATAGACTTGGCCTCATAGAGGGCGCTGTTTCCAAAACCGGAAGTCGTTATCGCAACCGGGCAAATTGGGTGCAACAACAACGGTAACTGGACGATCATATTCAATAACCTTTTGTGGAAATTGTTTATGCTCTGCAATAAAGGGGTGAATGCCGCATATTTTCATACCGAATAGATAACTCGGTCACGCTTGCTGTCGAGCCCAACAGTTGAAGACTGATTTCGTTTACGGAACCGGATAATCTTCTGTAACTTTAGTATTTTCAGTTTATTTAAATTTTAGAAAATAATCAGGGGAGCCTGAGAGACATTTTTTTGAATTTTAAACAGTTAAAGGGAAAAGACCAAGACAGATTTTTTAAAACTTTTGAGGAATGAAAAACCATTCTACTTGACACAGACTTTCAATGTGCTCCCTATTTTGTGCTCGGGTGTTTTAAGACAAGGTACAATGTATATTTTATGCTGTTAAAGAATAAAAGGTGAAATACGCGTGGATTTTGCTTCTGCTGGTGGTTATTTTAAGGGATGGATGATATTGCAGGAGGAATCGGACATACTAGACAGTCTGTACAAATGACATGCCCTTTCAGATAGAAGATGCCCCCTCCCCCACACCCCAGGAATTCCGTACAGATGGTGTTTTGTGGACCCTGCCCCCGTAATTTTCCCATTTGTGGGGATACTGCAGAGTGCTCTGCCCAATTCATTCCCCACTCCAATATAACTATCCTGAAAATAACCCATTGTTGGTACATTCGGGGGCGACAACCTCACACCATCCCCACAC
Source organism: Hanleya hanleyi (assembly GCA_036873755.1). Taxonomy (NCBI): domain Eukaryota; kingdom Metazoa; phylum Mollusca; class Polyplacophora; order Lepidopleurida; family Hanleyidae; genus Hanleya; species Hanleya hanleyi. Next base: position 96,477 of record JAVTVY010037122.1, on the reverse strand, counting down.
GTGGGGATATTGTAGGGTTACTGTGGAGATGTTGCCATTCCTTCTTGGGGGGTTTTCTGCCCATATTGGGATTACTGCCCCGCAGATTCCCCACGTGGGGATATTGTGGGGTTTTCTGTCCCATGCTGGAATTACTGCCCGCAGATTCCCACGTGGGGATGTTGTGGGGTTTTCTGTCCAATGCTGGAAGTACTGCCCCGCAGATTCCCCACGTGGGGATGTGGGGTTTTCTGTCCAATGCTGGAAGTACTGCCCCGCAGATTCCCCATGTGGGGATATTGTGGGGTTTTCTGTCCCATGGTGGAATTACTGCCCCGCAGATTCCCCACGTGGGGATGTTGTGGGGTTATCCGTCCCATGCTGGAATTACTGCCCCGCAGATTCCCCACGTGGGGATGATGTGGGGTTTTCTGTCCCATGCTGGAAGTACTGCCCCGCAGATTCCCCAGGTGGGGATTTTGTGGGCTTTTCTACCCCGCAGATTACCCACGTGGGAATATTGTGGGGTTTTCTATACCATGCTGGACTTACTGCAGGAATATTGTGGGTGGATTCCATACCAGCTTTAAATATAGTTCCCCGCATCATCCCCACATGTAGGGAACACGTGGGGCTGAGGTTGGGATAGTGTGGGGATTTGATTCAGCTAAGCAGCATTAAGAAACTCCTTTTCCATGACTAAGTTCAATGTGGGGATTTGACCAAATGCCTACACATTCCCCACATTGGCTGTCCTACACATTCCCCACGTGATCCCTACATAGCTTGCCCGACATAAACCCCACAAATTCCCCAGCTTATTGGTTTGTAAGGGACTCTATGTACCTGAGCAAAGTTAAGCACCATCCTCTTTTATTAACAGTTGTATTGCTTAAGGTTGTACAGTTGAGAAAAGCGCGATTAGACAGTGCGTACCTGGACATGCACTTAACCAACATACAATGCTACTCTGATAAATGACAAAGAAACAACAATGTTGTTCGTTAATCAGAATTTGTTTTTCGCATGACAAGACAATGGATGAATTGGGGCAATTTTTGGAAGAATGAACTATGTCAGTTCCAGCAAATCCATCGTGGGTAATCATAAAATGATGTAGGTGATCTCAAAGTAACAATAGTCCTGTGCGTTTCCATGCTACAGTATCCTGTCAGTATCTTATGCACCCCTCTTTTACGCGGACGACGTTCTCATACTGGTAATCAATAGCCTGATCTGTATCACTGGAATACGGTCCCATTGCTCATGGAGTGTTTGTGTCAGTTTTTCTCTTGTCTATAAAGACCCAGTATGTCCTACAAGTGCTCGGGGCGATTCAGACCGAGGTTTTGCGATGAACATCGATAAATAGGTTGGTGCTGTCCAGGATTATATCATCTGTCTTTCAGTATGAATTACTCAAAAGCATATATGTGCATGTTCCATGTATCACTAAGAAATTGTTTTCTTGGGATACATGCTACATTTATCCTATCCTAAGTGAAAAAGGAACGATCGACTTTTATATTTGTGCATTATCAATTTTAGGGGCTCCATATCTTTCAGTCCAACATAAAACAATGTCCCAATTAACTGAATATGGGACTGCCTATTGTTACTTGAAAGAGACACAAAAATTTTCCGCTTGGTCATGCAAATATTCAAAGAGATAGCTTCAAACACAATTTTTAATTCCAGGTACACTGTGAGAAGGATTGGGTCAAATTGACCAGATATTTTTGGGTATAGACGTGACGGACCTAAAGATTGTGGGTTAAGTTCCAAATTCTGAAGATTGCGGGCCAAATTTCATTTTGACCCAAACAGTTTCGGCCGTTTTCACCCAAATTATTTTGGTTACTGCACGACTATACCCAATCTTTCTGACAGTGTATATTTGCACCAACATTCAATGCGTCTGACCGTCGTTCATGATGCGATGGAAAAAAAATCGGAAATACTTTCTGTACCCCAGAATTCGCTTTTGCCGTAGAATACATTCAAGTTTCCATAAATGTTATATGGTGGAAAATTAACGTTTATATTTGTAGACCAGCAACATTATCTGCCTGGACGAGTTTGAGTGTTTTAAAGAATACGGAAGCTGTTACCATTTCTCAGACGCCACCCTACTCCGACACGAAGCATCTTGTTGGTGTAGGCAACGTGGGGCATGGTTAGTGCAGTTCGACACGGAGCAGGAACAACGGTTCATTTCTGACAAGGCAAACGCATCTTTGAATCATCAATACAGCTACTGGATTGGAGTTACCGATCTAAAGGAAGGTATGTTGATTTTTTTTCACGGCTAAAAAATGGGAGGAGGAAATGGAATAACGGCTAACATTAACATGCGTAGAGGACGGATAATGATACAGACTGTGTGAAACCCTCCGATTTCAGGAATTGTATTTCTTCCAGACAAGTGTAAATTATACTTGTGTATTCACATCGGATAAAAGTATATAAATGCAACACAATGCCATTCTATTAGCATGTGTTTTCAAAGCTAAAGAGCCCCAACCAAACGTCAGCTCCACATCAATAATGACGTTTTTAGCCATAGAATATCAGTGTATTATATCGGCCGACTTCTATATGCCTATCAAAGAAACAATCTATGTGTGTGTGTGTGTGTGTGCGTGTGTGTGTGTGTGAGTGAGAGAGAGAGAGAGAGAGAGAGAGAGATCACTTCATTGACTAGAAACAAGTTGTGATACTTAAAACAACAGTATTCAACCAAAATACAAGAAGTATAAAACATATTGCATTTGAAAGTATTCGACTGACTCAGACAATTCAACCACGAACTTGTTGAGTGTACTGAGGTCTATCACCTGGTCATCTCAAACTTGTAGGAGATCATTAAGAGGTCATCAGGAGGCAAAAGAAATGGTGGTCGCTTAGGGCAACTGGTCCCTTAATACAGGAATTGAAGAGACGAAAAAACTTGCATCCATCAGTCTCATCGAGAGTTATGCTTCCTACTATAGATTACCAGCTACCATAATCTGCAATCCACATACTGTGTACACTTTATATATGATTTTATTCAGCTAGGTAGACAAAATATTCTTTGGTATTTTTCTAACGATAACATGTAGAATGATCAAAGTCATGCCAAAGTTAGACGTGGTTGTAAGGTAGCTACATCACGTAGGGAGTTACTGTCTGAACCTTTCGTGCAGCTGATAATGCCTGCGCCTAGACACATTGTTCTCCCCATACTTGGCTATTGAATGCATTGTCTCGTGATCCCTGCATGAAGTATGAACAGGTTTTAAGATAACCGTGTATGTTTCTGAGACAATAGGAAAGTGTCTCGGGCGGCACAGCGTTGTTGAAAGTGGAGAGGCGGAACATTCTTGAGCCATATACAATGACGAGACTGGCGCCATCTGGTATTCTGCTTATTCCATTTGCTAGTATCAAAACAGTGAGGATGGGGAGCTGAAGTTCACAGTCACCCCCCTGCTTCACGTACCCTGATGAATAAAATGTCTTTAGACAAATACCTATCACATAGGTTTATTTAGAGAAGATTTTGTGGCCTGGCATCCCACTAAAGGGTGGAGAACAACATTGTTCCGCTGCCTTGAAATTGCTTATAAAGGGTTAACATCGATTTGGGAGTCAATATTAGGCATGTGTATTAGATCTGGTCGCGTTAGGCAAGTGATATTAGACAAGTGATATAAAAAATACTTATCAATAAGTGTAATTTTATATGGAAAAGTAATTGAGTAAATAGCTTCAGATTTGACATTTAATATTGAACTCCTCGCTCATAAAAGATTTTCTGCGTCAATAATCGGAAGACAAATGGTTACTTAATGAAGCTGATCTTAAAAGCAGGTTTGACAGTATCCGCTATTATTTTACACAGAGGGAAGATTTGTCTGGGAAGATGGTACCGACGCCATGTATGTTCAGTGGTTTGGTACAGAACCTGACAACGGAGGGGATAACGAACATTGTGGCGTAATTGCTCGAATATATTTCGATACCATCTCCTTGACCGACGAGTTCCTGAGCACATATGTTGCATTTGACGTCCCATGTAAGATGGCATCGGTTCACTTCGTTTGCGAAAAGGACATGAAAGGTAATGCAAATTAAATGGTCTGATTCTACAGTCAATTAGAATATATTATTATTATTAGAATATACATTACAAGCAGTTATGGATAAAAATATTGGTAATTTCCGTGCAGCTTCATACAAAAGTGAAGCAGTTGCACCGGAAAGATATCATGCTTTTCCGATCATAGAATCCTTTTCGCTTACTCGTGTTATTGAATTCAACGTCCTTTCTCAGGGTATAATGCACCACCGCAATGCTTTTGATGCCATTCACATGAACACAGAGAAGATCTTCTACAAAACGGTGTCCGATGATCTGTAGCTTCTGGTCAGTGGCTACTGGACACTTACAAACGTAGTTACCAAAAGTAGCGTCAATGATACTGACCATTTACAACCAGTATGTCACTCCCAAATCTGATTAGCCTCGAGTGAGAGCACTTGGCTGTGTAACGAGAGGTTGAGAGATCGATACCGGTCGGACATCAGGTGCAATAAAAGCGTACCTGAGATACAACACATATCACGAGTCGTTAGATTCTGGGTATGTGCTTTAGAATAAGTTAACCGGAAGACTATACTGTGAAGTCATGTGGCTCTGCCAGTATGTCGGCACCTCTTCCCACTTCCCTTGTATGTGTTGTAATCTCCTCGTCCCTTACATTGGTGCCCTGTTACTACTGGTTCATGGAGCGTGCGAGTCTGGACCAGAGAACCTAGGCTGAGTTCGGAAGGGGAGAGGATTTATGTGGGGAGGAGTGTAACCTGAAGACACTCACCCAGCACTTGCCCTAACTTGTTAGCAGCAAGTATTTTCCTTTACCCCTTTTGAATCAGTTTCTGTAATACGGCCTCTCTTATCACTGGAGATAGTGAGATTTTATAACAATCAGCGGATGTTTCTGAAATCGTACCGTGTTTGAGACTTAACGCTCGAAAAATTTGTGACTGCATGATATGAACGTATTATGTTTTCAGTCTGTCGTGTTGGAAAGGCAAAGTGTATCGGATTTAGGATTTTATACCCGGTCCGTGGTCAGCTGTTTCAGTAGGCTATGATAGATTAGTTATAACGAAATTCCGCCTCCATCATATCTTGTCGTTGGCGAGCTGCTTCAGTAGTCTATGCTCGAATAGCCATAAAGAATTGCAGCATCCATAATGTTCTGTTCTGTCTGTTAGAGCGAGAGAGAGAGAGAGAGAGAGAGAGAGAGAGAGAATTAAGGATTAACGTCGCGTTCAGCAATATTTCAGCTGTATAGCGACGATCAAACAAAATTCCAAGTATTAAAACAAAAACAAGTTTATTACCTAGCAATCCAAAAGTAATCAACAAAACACATTAAAAGCATGTGACATACATTAAACTTTACACAACAAACAAATTTATACAACATACAAGTTTTGGAACTTAAGATAGTAGCACACGGTATTCTCTGACCATCTTTAGGACCATGTATATAAATCAACTGTCTCAGTAGCCTATGATAGAATAGTCATAAAGAAATCCCGTCTCCATAATATCATGTCTTTTGACAGTAGCCTACGATAGTCTGCGTTAGAAACATATGAGTCCATAATCGATATACACTATTAAAATAAGTAGTTTACTCCAACAGTTACATATATAGCTTTATGTGAGTAGGACGAAATAGGCATACAATACTCATGTCTCAATGTTTTCTCATATACTTCCTTTCGATATCCAGGTTTCATTCCCGGACGGAGACTAACAGCCGTGACATCCAGTCAAGATATTATCTATAGCGATCATGTCATCGCTGCTCATCTGGGTATTTCTTTGCTGAAATGTGCGAATTATTGCTACCAGGACTGTGGAAGATGCTGGGCCATAGGTTATAACAACGATATACCAGCATGTATACTGTACGATAATTACTATTCCAGGCTCCAAGGCAGTACTGTAATTGAACCGGGATACCTGATTTACGATTAAGCTGTAATATATAAAACGTTATTAATAATTTCGTAGTACCGTTATTATCCTACTTTTGCGAAGCGATCTGTATGTGTCTATAAAGTAAAGTAAGCGTCTTTCATCGATAACCTCAAGTTTCGATTCCTTGAACCAGGTAATATTGCTCGTGAGCTTGTATGCTGTTGTATAATTTGTCATTTTAATTTGCTCAGAATCAATAGATGTTCATGCTTTCAGTAGTTTATAGACATGATATAATTGAAGACCAATCGTAATAATACAGATAAATGAAGTTGCTGTTTTCAACGATTTACGTCAACTGAAGGTATGTGTAAATATGTGTTTAAAGTAGTTGCAACGTTTCTTGTCCAGTTAACAATAACCTCTACGATCGCCAATCCTGGGCTTGTGCCTTTGTGGCTGGGGATACATATATTGCAGAATGGATAAAACACATATCGAACGTCTAAATAGCAGAAGCATATTTCAATATTAAGAAAATCTTACTTTACTTTCAATTTGCGAATGAAAATCCTTTCCCGGCAACGAATTCATAGTTTTGTAGTTTTCAACAGAAACGTTAACGCACAATGCACGTCTTTTTCTGTATATATTAGTCTTGAAATCCTCTGTATTGTTTACGACAGTGGCACATTCACCGATGATTCGCTAAAATTGCACCAGTAATAAAGTTTCTCGATCTGTAGTTGCAGTTTTATTCCTGTGCGTCGTAAATATGAACTGACGATTATTTCCTATGGAAATGTACACATATGCTGTCATGGAATAACACGTCCGGATTCCACATGGGGTATTTTCTAATGCAATTATCTTTAACCCTGCCAGGCCTATTAAACTTTCTACCCTATTGAGAGCTATTTGCATAACCTCCCGAGCAGAGGATCATGGGTATATCCAAAATGACGGCCATGTAGGGTAATAGAAAAGTGATGTCATTTTTTTTCAAAATTCCTGCTTTTCTGCGAGAAAAAGTGGTCAAAAGATATTTTATTTCATATCAGATTATTATTTACTACTTGAAGAAAACAAAATTTGAAAAATCTGACCGACAAATCTTCCAAAAATGCCTTTTTCTGAAATCAAATCACTGTGACCTTATCATGGAGGCCATCTTGTTTTGTTTTTTTGGATATCATATATAAATATTACGTGTTGTAAGTTTCTGCGCCCTAGCTTGAGGGGTAAGAAGAATATTTAGGTGTGATGTGCCGATTACCCCTCCCCCCCACGCACCTGGGCAGGTCGCGTAGGCTAGATAGGGTTAACTCATTTAACCTCAAATTACCGATTGAAAAAAAAAACCGCTACCAATTCGAAAATCCTTGTCTTGAAAAGTTCTAGCGTCCCATCCCTCAAATGCAATCGCGGTATTACTTTAAGTTGATTATTCTCTCGTGGACGACCGACAGAGTGGTTAGTTCCTCATATATATGGTTAATACACAACACAGTTAAAACTTCGCCCCTGACTTAGGCGTCGGATATGCTTGAAGTGGAAGGCAACTGGCACCTATAGGATCGTCTGGAGCAAGAAGTAAGAGAAGATGGATGTTGAGAGCATCAACGTTTTATTTGTCATATTCAACAGAGATGTTCATTTCTCATTTCTCCTTAAGATGACAAAATACATTGTAGAAAATTTGAGACTGTCAACATTCGATTTAAACTGACTTTGCTTATTGATGTGATCTAAATTTTGTATATTGAATACCCATTATCGATAGTAATATATTGGGGAAGAACAATGATAAGGGCATTCGCGAAAAGATAATCGTCTACTATCCTACAATCGTCGTCGAAAACTGACAACAAATACATATATTCGGTGTTTCTTTATCTGGATTTGAGTGCTACAATTCAATGGACAAATGTTGGCTGTATTTGATGGACCACACGTCTTATATATTATCATTGGGACAGTCCAGTTGCACTTTATACAAAAAAAAAGCCTGGAATCATGTTTACTTCGTTGATCTAACATTTTATCCAGCGCAAAAGGCGTTTAGAATATATTCAGCAGATAATACACATTAGGAATGAAAAAAATGAGGTTCCCGTGATCATTTGATGGGGAAAACTCTGATTACTTATTCTGTATCGGAAATATGAGTTGAAAAAGATGGGATTTGGGGGGCAGATCCGAAAAAAAAAATGGGAATTTTCCTTACGTCTCCAAATAAAATGTGGCCCTTTAAATTGTGCCTAGATTGCTGTAAATTGTTACCTTTTGTATACACATGGTGTTTTCTTGCTCCAGAAATTAATTTAATAGATGAATATACATTTTCAATTTTGAAGAAAACGATTTAAATCTGTTAAACTTGGGCGATTTGGGGTGTACCGGTAACGCGTAATCCCTCCCCCTCTTTATTTTGTTGTGCCCAAGGGTCACGCTCTATCAGACAATGTAAAAAGATCCAAGATGCCTGCAATGATGACGTCACAGTGGCGTCATTTTCTCAAGAACCCATTTTTCGGCCGAGTTTTCGAAAAAAAAAATTATGTAATTGTCTTCGCAACAACTTAATTCCTAAAGCTGCGATAAAATAAATTGTCTTTTCTCAAGTTTAACCACAGAAAAGCAAAGATTCCCAAGTAAGAAACCCGAAAACACTACTTTTCTGATACTTTACCACCATATATATATATATTATATACATGTATATATATAGGGATATATAAAAACATTGAGCTAATATATGTAGATAATCTGCAGTTTTGTTTGTCCACATAAGAGAAATGCCACCACTGTTTAGACGATCGCCCAAGTCCAAATCCATATTTGGTACACATTTTGCTGAGGAAACTAATATTTGTTCCCCAAAATCGATACTTAAACCACAAGCAACTTAACGTTTAACCATATCAGGCCAATCAAGTATTTCGAATTCAAGTTTTATATTCGCTTCATATTCATCGGAACCTGAGTGGCGTGTGGAAAAATAATTCATTTTAAACGCAAATAAACTTCGAGTGGAGTACGACATCTCACAAACAACCGTGGTTCATCTAATAAAATAAAGAATTCACAATGATAAGTTTCTTAATGTATTGGAGCTGAATCATGGATATTAAGTATGACCGCTGATTTATTCTCCCTTGTGTGCCTGCTCGGGTCTCGGTGCAAATAGTGACAAAACAGTGGCTGTTCGTTTTGATAACGTCATCATTCCAGATGTGAAGTCTTGCGTCTAGGTAATGTATAATGATGAAAGTTGCTGCAAAGGTTGCGATATTATAATATGTGGGAATGTGCGATTACCTAAGCCAAATAAATGTTTCCATTACAAAATCGTTTGTCTGCCGCTATGTAGGTGTACAGTCAATGGTCATATTTATATGTTCTCCAGACCATGAACCAGGGTTTAATGTCAAATGATCAATCTCACTTTAAATGAGAACTTATCAGACATGTCAGAGTAGGGGCAGATTGCAGAGACATAAAAATATATTAGTTAAATTAGCGTTATTTTTTGATAAAATTTTTATTTAGTTGATTCATTGTCAGACCCACAGGTCAAAATATATATCGGCTATATACGCCGATAGTACGGATTAAAGATCGTATTTTTCTGGAATAGCGCCAGCGTTGGCTGATCTCGTGAACTTCTGAGTTTTCGGTATGATGGAGGTGGGATAATTCAAGGTGAATTTTGGATAAAGTGTGTCCAACATAGATTTAAATACAGCAGTTTTCGAGATATTTGCATTCCTCATCTCGCACATCGGAAAGGAATGTCATATACATATGAAGTGATTTTCGAGAGAGAAAGAATAAATTGTCGTCAGCGGCATTCGAACCCACGACCCCGGCTTATCGCGCCGATGCTCTACCGACTCTTTCTTCGTTATAAAGACAGTTGCGCACATTGCAACTCCGAGAGAGAAGGTTAGTCATCACAGGGACAATCCACGGGTGTAATACCCATCGGCCGCCACAGCTCAGTCGGTAGAGCATCGGCGCGATAAGCCGGGGTTGTGGGTTCGAATCTCGCTGACGACTAATTTATTCTTTCTCTCTCTAAAATCATTTCATATGTATATATGCCCAGTGGCGGGCTATACGCCATACCAAGTATCATTTCATTATAAAGCCAGTTGCGCACATTGCAACACCGAGAGAGAAGGTTGGTCATCACAGGGACAATCCGCGGGTGTAATATCTATGGGGCGTCATATAGCTCAGTCGTACAGCATCGGCACGATTAGCCGGGGTCGTGGGCTTGAATCCCTCTGACGACCAATTTATTTTTTCTCTCTCTATAATCATTTCATATATGAATGCTATACGCCATACCAAATATCATTTCTTCATTATAAAGCCAGTTGCGCACATTGCAACATCGAGAGAAAAGGTTGGTCATCACAGGGACAATCCACGGGTGCAATATCTATGGGGCGTCATAGCTCAGCCTATGGGGAGGACGGGCACTATGAAAGTCCCAATGTTTGGAATAAAATAATATAAAGTGACTCGGTCAGTCTCTGTCCCATCATTATGGTTTTGTAATGATCTGTTAGATTCTAGACTGAATAAATTTTATGTACACAAGTGTTTCAATCTGTGTGTCGCTATGCCGATCAATGATAGATTGATTCTGTGGGTGTATCTTCTAACGGTCCTATGTATTAAGATATTTTTTCCTGATCACGGGGCAGCTTGTACGTGTTTTGTTCATGATCATTCAACATATGCCTGATTGCAGCAATGCATGGGAACAATTAACCGACACAGGTAATCAATACAATGGTAGCTGATTTCATTTGATAGCTGTTAGGATATCAGGCAGCTTATATCGTTAATTGTCGAATTTATCGAAATCATCGAATTTCTAAAGGTTCTCACAAGCAATTAGCATGTATCCGCATTATGCATTATATGTCGAAGCTTGTGAAACGCGTGGATTTCACAACGTGTGGACAACCGGACTTCGATAATGAACTGATTGTGCATCAACACCAGGAAGAAAGTGACTGAGTTGGATAATTACTGGAGAGTGTAGGAACATTTGAAATCATTCAGCTGCCTGCCACACTCGTTTAAGGTATTGTAGTAGGCCTAAACTTTGTGCCATATTGTACCACATTTTGTACCTGTTTTTATTTTCTGATTAATTATATAAAAATCTTTAACGTCTGGTATTTTGCTGTAATTTTGTTTGACCACTGTTTTGGTTGCAGATTTAGCAACTTCTTCTGGCTCTGTTTTAAGGGCAAATATATAAATTCGTGGGTGCATAAAAACAGTAATAATATATTCACGCACCTCCACTTCTATAGTGTATAATACAATATGAACTGTAATATAAGCACGAGAGAAGGATATTATTCCAAAACCACATTATGAAGACATGCTGATTCAAGATGTATTTAATATTTGTATAAACAACATTGAATCCCGTCGTCTCTTTCGTCGACCATCAGTGTGATACTCACAAAACACCGAGTAATAGTTAGATAGTTGGTTGATTGCGGCAGATAGTGATTATATTCATGTAATATTACGCTGGACAAAATAATATAGAATACCACCGTTCTCCATCACATCATATCATGATCATGCCGTCAGAGTAGAGAGCATCAAACTATGTCCTTCACCAAGACGATATGGTTTAGAAATATTCACTGGGTAGGAGTTGTTGCAAATTCGAGATAATTTGCAAGTAATGGAAACGTAACCCTATCTGGCCTGAGCTTTTTGCGGGTGGGGGGAGGCGAAATGGCCCCCACTAGTTAGTTTTCTCACCCCTTGAGCTAGGGGGCTGAAACTTACCACACTATACCCTTGGGTCAAGCTCTACCAGAAATGTAAAAAATCCAAGATGGCCACTTTGATGACGTCACAGTGACGTAATATTTAAAAACGGCACTTTTGGTCGATCTTTCGGTCAGATTTTCCGATTTTTTTTATTTATGAAATTTCCCCCCAAAAATTTCATGTTAAGTTAGTAGATATTATTGTGATGTGGAAAAAAAATAGTTTTTACCCACTTTTCATTGCGGAAAAGCAGAAATTTTGAAGAAATATGACGAAAACATCACTTTTTCTGGTACACCACTTGGCCGCCATCTTGAATTTACCCATGATCCGCCGCTCGCGGGGTTATGCAGATGACCGCAATATGATAAACTATAAAGTCACGGAGTTTCAGCTCTCCATTTTGTGTCGTTCTTGTGTGAAAGAAACGGTGGTCCCTCAGATATGAGTGTCCGCTTGCTATGCTGAAGACCTTTAGTGAGTTGTGTAGGAGCCGCCATTATTATGTTCATAAGTAGAGTATTGTAATCAATACCTTTATGGATGGTTTTATGCGAAGGCTTTACAGTACTTCTATAATAGCATTTGCAGCATTACTAAAGCTTCTCGTAGAGCAGTCTATCATGTGAACATCAGAAATAAACCAGTTATGAGATATAAACTCGAATCTGGAGAATTGCCGCGCAAATCCCGATAAAAAGTCACAACAGACGAACAATGACAAAAGTATCTCCCATAGATGACATACACTTCTATATACTTGGAACTTCTCGACTAGACTATTCCTCATTAGGACCTTGCTGAACTCCTTATTTCAATAATAATACCGGTTTTCAGTGACACTGGGTACCAGTTTGCTTATATGACAAGTCTTAGGGCTTTCTTCGGTTCTACTGCACGCAAAAGGCCATCATTCTTGTGATGATTATTTGTTTATAGAGTTGAGTTTCGCATTAATAATATGTCAAATTTGGTAACACCATCAACCAACGGCGTTTATCTCATTGGGTACAATTTGTGTACAACTTTTAGTGGGCCAATAACAGTTCTCGTATAAATACGCCTACATGCGAAATTACCGTCCGTTCCTTCTCATTCACCAAAGTTACCTATTCATTCGATTAGAAGGAATGTATTGATAATCCAGATGGATCATCATATTTGGACCTATACCTTTACAACATTGAAAGAGTTTTCTCCCACGTTGAGTATATAACAAGAAAAGACCATTTTGACCGAGCTTACTACCCATTCCTAAATAGTAATTAATATTCCAGAAAGGTCGGCACATGGCGTATACATATCGCCTGGTAGTATTTGGTAAGATCTTGAGCAAACAGAGAGGAACAAGACTATACGATCAAACTGAGACAAACAATGCTATACCATCAAACGCCTCCACCTTAACCCTACCTGGCCTGGGGGGGGCAAAATGGCCCCCTACCAAACTTCCTACGCTATCTCCAGAACGACAAGAAATGGAGAGCTGAAACTCCTTGACTTTATAGGTTATCACATTGGCGTCATTTTAAGTCTATTTGCATAACCCCCGAGCAGAGGATCATGGGTAAATTCAAGATGGAGGCCACGTGAGGTACCAGAAAAGTGATGTTTTTGTCATATTTCTTCAAAATTTCTGCTTTTTCGCGATGAAAAGTGGGCAAAAACTATTTTATTTCACATCACACTAATATTTACTAATTTATCATGCAGTTTTTGCGGAGAAATTGTACAAATAAAAAATTCGAAAAATCCGACCGAAAAATCTACCAAAAAATGACGTTTTTGAAAATGACGTCACTGTGACGTCATCAAAGCGGCCATCTTGGATTTTTTTACATTTTCTGTTAGAGATTGACCCAAGGGTACTGTGTGATAAGTTTCAGCCCCCTAGCTCAAGGGGTAAGAAAAATAATTAGGCGGGGGGCCATTTCGCCCCCCCCCCCACCACAGGCCAGGACAGGCCCCTAAAATGCCCAGGCCAGATAGGGTTAAGTTCCTCGATTTCTGTGATATATATAGTACACTAACGGTAGAGTGCAAGACCACTGGAGCTACGTTTCGAGGCCGGCCCTCTGCATGTCTCTCAACAAATATATGTAGGTTTAGTGTTTTGGTGGGAAATTTAGCCGTACGACGTCGGGCATTACAGGTTAGTTTTTATTGGTATTCTTGCATTTACCAGCTTTACCCCTTGTTAAGGCGTTTACTCCATCAGACGTCCTCGATGCTCATCCATTAACTTCAGATGAGTTACTGCTTTGAGCTGATCTGTCATCACAGCTCCCGAACTAGTGTTTCTAATTCCACTTAAGCCGGTGCTAGGGGCCGTGCGGATACTTCATAGTCTCCACATGAACAGCAGCAATAAAAGCGCGGCCGAGATACTAAGGCTACATCCGAGAATCCACCGTATTCTAGGGTCTGAATGTGAGGTGTCGAAGGAAGATTTCGTGTAGTCATATGGTTGTTTTTTAGTCGCCAGACGTCTTAATTTTTTCCCACCTCTTTCATATCGCTCCAATCGTAACGTGTTGAATTCCGCTCATCCCGGATCTAGGGACAGTTATGCCTTTTACATGTCTAAACAAAGCGTGATTGAGATACATTTAGAAAACGGCTGGTCAGTGATAAGGATTGTATGCGAAAAATATCATGATATACTGTTGACAGTGTTTCAATGTTGATTGACTACTCTCTGTTGCAGGAAACCATCTTGTGTCGTTTTAAAAAATTGGATTTTATGCATATTTGAAATTGATGCACGAAAAAGGTGTTTCATGTTCTGTCGCGGAAATTTGTTTGTGAACGATGTTTGAAATTCGGATCTGACGCCTATACTCACGACTGAGCAATTCATTTCTGGTGCTGTTTTTATTTTATTTTAAAATATACCTGGCCTGGTAGATTTGACGTGTGTCGTAGGCTAGCTGCATATGTAAACATCGCAATTACCAGTGAGCTCGCTGTGATATTCTATTGTAAATTTTTATTCGCTAAATCTCAAGCATGAATGGATTTTTGCGAGTCTAGATCGAGGGGAAAATTTCCTTTCCAGCGAAAATAAAAAGTGCGGCAGTACTTCTAAGAAATCTCCATGGAAAGCGGTATAGCTTCTCAAGTATGATTGTTAACGCTCCTAGCAACATCCCTGAATACCATGTATGATTTTGCGATCGTGTAATTCTATTTTGCGGGGAATATCATGAAAGCCGGCCGTTTTTGCCAAAAGAACGTTATGAAATGGGTAATCCTTGAGAACAAAGCGATGATTGCGAGGCATAGCATCTGCTTACAACACCACTGGATTTCTCGTCTACTTGTAGATTCACCTTATAGAGATTTCCATTTCAACGTTATGGGAGGTTTCTGAAACAGTGACCATTGGGGGAAGAGGTGTTTTCTATTGTGAAGGCATGAACTTCAGCATGAATATGAATATAACAGGTATATTTGATTGCGAGTCGCTTGGAATAAACACAAATTTGTAGACTCATAACTGCTTATACAGAATAAAATATTGCGTCGGGTATCACGATTTGAGTAAGTGGTCATGGTAACTAACCGTCAGCAACTCACAGTAACACTCAAGGCTTATCCACTCACAGTAACACTCAAGGCTCATTCACTCACAGTAACACTCAAGGCTCATCCACTCACAGTAACACTCAAGGCTCATCCACTCACAGTAACACTCAAGGCTCATCCACTCACAGTAACACTCAAGGCTCATCCACTCACAGTAACACTCAAGGCTCATCCACTCACAGTAACACTCAAGGCTCATCCACTCACAGTAAAACTCAAGGCTCATCCACTCACAGTAACACTCCAGGCTCATCCACTCACAGTAACACTCAAGGCTCATCCACTCACAGTAACACTCAAGGCTCATCCACTCACAGTAACACTCAAGGCTCATCCACTCACAGTAACACTCAAGGCTCATCCACTCACAGTAACACTCAAGGCTCATCCACTCACAGTAACACTCAAGGCTCATCCACTTCGCTTTAACAACGTGGTCCAATATTCTCTCTTTAGAATATTTAAAAATCGGTGTTGGAGAGATGTGCATAGATGTATTGGGGATATATTTTAAGAACACAAGGCCGCACATTGGAAGCTTGTGTTGATCAACCAATGTGAATACTAAATTGCCATGATGTTGTGCGCCCTAGGAATGTATAAAAAAGCTCATAAATCAATATGGAAATATCTCCGGTTCTATCAGTCCAGCTAAACTGCCATGTAGTATTATCGATATGGAATATATGCATCACTCTATATCGAAGGAAGCAAAAATCAATGGAAATATGACAAAACATTTTTATCCGTTAGAATTACATTTTTGTGCGCAGTCTAATACGTCAACACGATGAAGTCTCTTTCCATGTTGTTTGTTGCAGTTCCAGACTAACTTTTAGCTACAAATGTAACTTAAACTGGACAATCAGTTTGACATCACCAGTAGGGGTTTAACATATCAAATATTCGTTCTGCTCCTTTGTTTGTTTCTATGAATTGCGTTTTATTGCCTAATGTCATAACCAATAAAGACATGTTAAATGGAAAGACACAAGGATTCAATAGTTCAATTTGCACAGTCAATACTTATATATAGGGAGTCATTCCGAATCGGTAATTTAGTGGAATATAACACACATGATTCGAACTCCGTATATTGTAAAATACATAGTGGGCAAGACAGCCAGTCGTTAGCCAAAAATGCCCCCATAACCCATTCTTGAACTCCTTTTGAAATAGTCATTTATTTGAGTCCAATCGAAAGACTCGGATTTCACAGATAGAACCGATCAAGTTCAGTGTCGCAATACCTTTAAGAGATTGTATGCCTGATGTTGACAAAGTAATTAAGTTTAGACTGCGTAATCGACTGGTTAATCGACAGTCGGCGATAACAATGCACAGGGCTGCCATCAAGTTTCTTGTTGTAGAATCAAAAAAATTAAAGGTTGAAGCATCAACCTAAGTATGACGCTATTGTATACACATCCAGCAGTTAATTACAGTACGTGACCATCACAATTACGTTTCCAGATTAACCGCGATCTTTAAATACATAATCCAATTAAGTTTGATATTTAATGTGTTCTTCGTTTTAGTAAAGTAATATGTCCGTGTCGTGATGAATACCAGCTCTTGCAATGGAACAGAAAACATTGTTGATTGTTGAACATCTCCACATAACGGCATTTTCAATCGTCACCAGAAAAAAACTCAAGAAGGAACAGTTTCACCAGTGAGAGAAGGACATTCAAGTAACTGTACCAGGGCAAGGAATTTGAAAATGGGATAGTCTAATGTGAAAAGCGGGATCTATTTTCCAAACAGTCACAGAAGGCTTGAGCCTTGCAAAAGCCACACGTTTTGGACGTGGAACACGGAAAGATGAAACAACAGGAACCGTATCTGCTATCAATTTACTTTATTTTATTCCACGTGAGTATGTTGTTCTTTGTATACAATGTTATTAACGCATACGTGACATCTTCAATAATTATATGAAGTGGAATCTATAATCTTCGCCACATCAATTATATTCTTATTATATAAGAGTTTTGCTTGGATGTATGGCCCCTCTCCACTCCAGGGTAAAACATGACAGTGCACATCTACATAATACTTGTCATTCTCCAGCTGAGTAGTAAGGGTCCTCCAGCTTAGGACAGCATGTACAAGTACCATGTTTGTCTGGCACAGGAGGTAGATTAAAGTAACAAACAGATTGGGCTCTCTGGTGATCCATTGTGATCAGTGTCTGTAGAGCCTAATTTTCAAAATTAGAAATTCAAATTTTTTTTGTAGTTTTGGTTAGGTTTTTGTTAGAGGGTTAGGGTTTTGTTAGGGTATGTTTGTTTGGGTCATCGTCGCCGTGTGACCAATAAGGTTAGGTGCGACGTTAAACTTCAAACAACAGACTGAGTAGTAAGGGAGATACAGCCCGTAGGAGTATGTACTATAGTCTATTTGAAACTGTAACGGAGACATGATCCGGACAAGCATATACTAACGTTCATGATAAGGGAACCTACTTAAAAATCAAAACTGTGAACAGCTGCAATTACAAGCGTCTAGTCCGTCATTCATAATCCAGCCGTCGTCCATTAGAGAATATCCGCGTCCATAAGACATAAGACACGAAGACTCTCCCAGGCAAGTATCCAAAATATTCATTAATAATGGTAGGCGATATGGTATGCTCCACTACCGGTACATACATGTAATACTGAACATTTACTAGGAAAAATTCAACTACTCGGCAATTAATACGGGACACAAATCTCGGAAAACAATGTGTATGTTGCATATTGATGTCGTTATTCAAGGGACAAAACACAGAAAGGGACACAAGACAAGACACTAGTCAACTTCCATGCAAGTTTTGACGTCAAACAAATAGTAAGGGTTAGACACGCATAAAATTGCATTTACAATAACGTGCAATAACCCAGGGAAAAATCATAGAAACTCGCAAGACACCCTGTCCGCCCAAGTTGTCCATCAAACAATAAACCGAGATATAAGCCGGACAAGCATATGTTGACGTTGTCAGTAAAGGGCAATACCTCTGGGGGAAAAAATCATCGAATCCTGCAAAAAATATGACTACACTTCTGCAAGGTACTGAGCAGCATGCATGCAAGTTTCTAAGTTGTTGATCAAATAGTAGCTGACATATCGTCCATATTCAACAACAGGGGTACAGTTAAGCGCGATGCGCCTGACTCAAGTGGACCGCACTATGGGCGGCCATTTATGTCAAAATTACTAGCTCGGGTTGTGCAGCCTAACTCACAACAGACAACGTATTTAACGATATAAAGCGTTGGTTTGAACGATTATTTCATCTTTTTGCAAACAAGGAACCTAACTCTAAACGCATATTTCATCTCTCTCCAAAGGAAGAATCTAACTGTGAACGAAAAGTGGAGATACGGAAATACAAGCGAACTCAGAAGGAACAGCATATTTCAGCACGTACAATGTATCAGAGAACGAACGACCTCTTTCAGAACGAGTTTTATAATCGAGGGGGCGCTCAGCAGACGGGAGACCACTCGAGCGCCTCTGTCTGCTCCTCCCCCACATGTTGACATCATTTTCAGGGGTGGCTCTCGTTTACATGTGCGACTCATAGTACGGAGTCTCACAAGATGAGAATGACAAGTCCCTGTGAATTTTTGTCTGATATCTGAAGTTCAAAACTTTTGGTACACTTTAACCCAGGGGCAAAAAAGAACCACACTCATTCACGACCTGAAATAGCGGAAACTCGAAATAGCGGCCGAGTTTCACGTCATAAATCTTTCTACCATCCGGAATGACCCGAATATTTCCGGAAATAATTTCCGAAGGAACGTTGTTCGTTGTGAAACAGCTCGTTCGTTCAGAGTTATACTCTTCGTTTAGAAATAGGTCCCTCTGTGTCAGACTGGCTATTCGTTTCGGAACTAGGCTTTTCATTCTGTGTTTGCATTCGAACATCGTGCCGTTTGTTTTCGGTTTGAGTATGCGTTTAGAGTTAAGATTTTTTTATTTGCAGGAATATAAAATGCGTTTAAGACTACAGTGTACATTGTAAGATATGCTGTCTTTTCTGAGTTTGGCTTTACGTTTTGTAATTGCTAATTTTGACATGAATGGCTGCCCATACCGCACAGCACAGCAGTTAATCCGATTAAAAATGGCTAAGCTGTAACATACACCGTCAGAAACGACTTTTCCCCAAGGTTTGAAGGCTGAGGGAACCATCGAAATATATCCCCAACCTGTTCAATTTTATAGAAAAAAAACCCAATAGGAATACTTCAACACCAGAGCACGGTGCCTTCACCAATTTCTACAGTATTTGCATAAATCCTTCCAGAGACCGGGGATACAATGTAAGTCGTTCTGTCTTAAATATGGAACCGATACAGCATAGAGACAATTTTTTATGTCCTTCTTTCGGAGGGTATATCTACAGCATCAGCTTCAACAGAGAAAGTTTTTTTTAAATCCCACTCCCCGTCTAATGTTGAGTTCATAGACACGGCGCTCCACGCTTTGATGTCCTTTGCGCCAGTAGATTGTTGTATATGCCGACTATTTTTAACCATACGGACGAACACACGAAAAGACAAAGTTATTCCTATATGCATAACTATGCATACATGCATTGATTAATGTAACAAATTTTGAATTTGAAGATCATTTCATCAGCAGTTGTTTGTTACCGCTTTCTGACGGAACGTTTTCGGACAGCGTGATATATGGGTATATAAATTCTGGATAACTCAATAATGATATATACGGTAGTTCAGCTGAATAAGGTGGACAGACGACACAATAAACACCCAACCTGATAATGTTCAGCAACATTTACAAGACGGTATATATCAGGGTCAATACAGAATTGGGACACATTTTAAAAAAGTTTGTGCTCAAGCTGCAAAATTAAACAAGGATACCACTGTGTTGCTGATGAGTACAGATTAGGTATGTGCAGTTGTCGACAGGAATTGTATGAATACTTGTCCACAAACCAACGAAACGAAATCAGCAAATTATCGCACATGCAGTTTAATATTGCTTAGGCCCATGGAGTCTGGTCAGATTTTGCGACAATCCGTTCTGTTGTTTCACTATATCACAATACATTGCTTATTCAATGGTTTGGATTAAAATGTCAGTTTACAAAAGGAATACTCAGGCACGAGTTCGTGCGTCGCTAAAATGTTCGTACATCAGAATGAGCTCACGAGAACAAGCGCAGAGTTTAGTCATTCTCACCATACGCATCACTTATAATTCCATAGTAGAAGATGGTGAACAAATCGAGATGTTGGCCATTCCATACTCAACTAATTCCAAGCTAAATTTTTCCCAGATGAGAGAGAACAGCCCATCAGCTGTACATGTTCTCTTATTATCATTGAGAGAACATTGATAATGCCTATTTAGTTCCAATTTGATTACTTACGCCAATTAACAGCACAGCTGTCCGAAGGGCAATCTGCAAAACCTTGTTCAATGTTGAAGCCAGAAAACAAGCTGAGTCAATTTAAGTGTGTATTGTAATATCAAGCAGTGCAATTTGAATGAATTTTGGGATTTTTCTTGACAACCAGCAGGGTTTGGTAATTCTGAATAGATATGGATACTCCAAGGTTAAAGAAATCCACGCAAACTTATTTTAAACCACTTATAATCTATCTTCTAGAATGAATTACTCTCTGTAAAACAAATATACAGGTGTCCTGTAAGTAATTGTTTTCTTGTGAACGGGTGGGAAGCAAGCTGACCGGAAGCAGACATTTATGGCTATGCTTAAAAAGGGGCATAGTTATTACTCACCATGCTATAAAGATGGCATACATGTGAATTTATGCCAAGTAAGAATCCAATTGGCTGTCGGGGTGAGTATATTATACATGCATATCCAAATTATCAACATACGATCCAATTCTTCATACTATTTTATCGTGCTATTATCTACCCTTCACTATAGTTTAGTTGTAGAACCCTTTCAACAGTTATCAGTTCAGATCATTTTCAAAATCTGTTTTCTCACATCACTGACATATCCACTCCTCTCGGACAATCCAATAACTCCCAATTCGTCATGTTTCTCTTTTCAACTTATGTGAGCAGGTTCTCTCGGTTTGGATAAAACAGTGCTACATTTATCCTGTCCTATTTTCAAAATATAAAGTGAAAAAAGAATGATCCACTTTTATACTGGTGCATTATCAATTTTTGGGATTCCAAATCTTTCAGTCTAACATAAAACAATGTCCTTATTAACCTAATATGGGAACAACTATACTTTTGAAAATAAAACTTTTATACACATCATGGATGTTGAAATAGACACCAAGTTTATTTTTTCTCGCTTGGTCGTGCAAATATTCATAGAAGTAGCTTGAAATCCAATTTTGAATTCCTGGTATTGATATAATATTCAATATCTTTTACAGACGTTTATGACATAAAGGAATATACAATTCGGCAATTACTTTTCATCAAAATGTTATTTCAGGATCAGGTATTCTGCACCCCTGGAATCGCTTTCGCCGTAGTATACGTCCACGTTTCCATCAATGTTACATAGCGAAACATTAACATCTATATTTGTAGACCAGTTACATTGTCTGTCTGCACGAGTTTGAGTGTTTTGAAAAGTACGGAAGCGGTTACCATTTCTCAGGTGTCACCCTACTCCGACACGAAACATCTTGTTGGTGTAGGCAACATGAGGCATGGCTAGTGCAGTATTGGAAGAGGTTATCGGTTTGGATAAAACAGTGCTACATTTATCCTGTCCTATTTTCCAAAGATAAAGTGAAAAAAGAATGATCGACTTTTATATTGGCGCATTATCAACTTTAGGGATTCCATATCCAGTCCAACATAAAACAATGTCCCTATTAACCTAATATGGGAATAACTATACTTTTGAAAATAAAACATTTATACACATCATATGTCTTGAAATAGACACCTAGTTTATTTTTCCCGCTTGGTCGTGCAAATATTCATAGACGTAGCTTCAAATCCAATTTTGAATTCCTGATATTGATCTAATATTCAATATCATTGACAGTCGTTTATGACGTAAAGGAATATACAATTCGGCAATTACTTTTCCTCAAAATGTTATTTCGCGATCAGGTATTCTGCACCCCAAGATTCGCTTTCGCCGTAGAATACGTCCACGTTTCCATCCATGTTAAACAGTGGAACATTAACATCTATATTTGTAGACCAGCTACATTTTCTGCCTAGACGAGTTTGGGTGTTTTGAAAATTACGGAAGCTGTTACCATTTCTCAGATGCCACCCTACCCCGATCCTGTCCTATTTTCAAAAGATAAAGTGAAAAAGGAATGATCGACTTTTATATTGGTGCATTATTAATTTTAGGGATACCAAATCTTCCAGTCCAACACAAAACAATGTTTTAACCTAATAACTATACTTTTGAAAATAAAACTTCTATACACATCATGGATCTTGAAATAAACACCAAGTTTATTTTGTTTTCGCTTTACCATGCAAATATTTATAGACGTATCTTCAAAAGCAAATTTGAATTCCTGGTATTGATCCAATATTAAATATATTTGACAGTCGTTTATGACGTAAAGGAATATACAATTCGGCTTTCCCTCAAAATGTTATTTCACGACCAGGCATTTCGCACCCCAGGATTCGCTTTTGCCGTCGTATGCGTCCACGTTTTCATCCATGTTGTATAAGAGAACATTAACATCTATATTTGTAGATCAGCTGCGCTGCATACCTGGACGAGTTTGAGTGTTTTGAAAATTACGGAAGCTGTTACCATTTCTCAGATGCAAACCTGCTCCGACACGAAGCATCTTGTTGGTGTAGGCAACATGGGGCATGGTTGGTGCAGTTCGACACGGAGCAGGAACAACGGTTCATTTCTGACAAGGTCAATGCATCAGTAAATCGTCAAGACAACTACTGGATTGGCGCGACCGATCTAAAGGAAGGTATGTTGATACACGTCTGAAACTGGGAAGAGGAAGGTGAATAACGGCCACCATTAACATGGGTATAGAGACAGAGGGATAATGTACTGTGCGTGAAACCCTCCGGTTTTGGGAATTTCGTTTTCTTCCACACAGATGTAAAATATAGTAGTAAAATCAAATGGGTTGTCTGTGTGTTCGCATGAAAAGAAATAAAATTTATGATACAACACAATGTTATTCCATGGCTCACATCTTCTTCATTGCTGTGGCGATACCTCAATCTTTTTCAAAGCTCAATAGATTGGAAAAAGCCCTTCATAATTCTTTTCGTGCTGTACAGTGACTCTTGTGAAGTCTGTCGCAATCTCGTTCCGTTGGAAAAGAAAATAGATAAAAGACTGGTTCGCCAGCAAGACAGGCAACATTGTTTTGTTAGATTAGGTGAACGTAACAGTCGCAATAAGACGGAAACCGTTACGAGACAGCTGTTATATATTTAGCCAAATAACTGCCACTTACAGCAAATGGTGTACTTACAGAAGATTTCATGGTATGGCGTGTTCCTACAACCGCATGTAACTTGTATACTAAAGGATGGAGATAAATAACATTGTTCCGCTGCCTTGAATTTGATTAAAAGGTTTAACATTCATTTGGGTGTCAGTATTAGTCGTCTCTGGTCGCGCTTGTCAGGTGGTCTGTTAATAAAGGTAATTTAAGATGGACATGTCATTGGGGGATTTACAGGAGTCTCTAAACACAGATGGTTGCTTAACGAAGTGGGTCTTACAGTATCCTCTAATTTTCTAGTCATGCTGTACTTCTGCATACATGAACACGTAAGCATACACGTTCATTTTCACCTAGGACACCAAAATCGTGTAAGTTAATATATTCCGCTCCATCGATGATAAATAAACTGAATTATAAGGGCGATAAGACACAACCTCGTTGACCCCAACCCATTGGTATGGAACAATAATCCGATATTCCCGAGTCGTTGATACTGCCTAACACAACAAGCCGAAGCTTACGTAAAAACAGATATATGGGCATGATATTGTTAGCAGAAAGTGAAATGCATTACAAACTATGTTAAATCTCGTTAACACCTGGTGTGGGCGAATTCCAAAGCCAAAAATAGCTGTGAAATTCAGCAAATTGGAAAATAATTATATATACCCGAAAGATATCGAAGACATGGGACTTTTAGGGTTTCAAAATGAATGGCACGAAAGTGTCGATCAGGCAAAACCGTCGTGCATGTGTGGGCGACATGTCGCGTCTAAATTCAGATGCGGTGTATAGAACTAGTAAACATTCGTGCGATTCAACGGTTTCATTGTATTGATCAAGTGGGATCTGAGTAGCATGTCCTATTATATTGTCCAAAATATTTTAAATAGAAATGACGAGGAAGTGTTGAGCTTCCTTTTACATGAAGTGGATACTGTTAATATTCTGCCAACAGCTACTGCGATATATCTTTAGGCGACGTAAGTCACTTTTATATCATTGATTTCATTTCTCGTAAGTCCCCGTAAGTCCGAGAAGAGTGACACATGTAATGCTTTCTATGTAAAATGTTTTAACGATTATGATTATGTGTGGTCATACGAATATACAAATCATACTACTTTGTTGAAAGTGGAGTAGCTGAACACAATCAGGGGGATAAGGTCATGTAGTATTCTATACTTATTACATTTCTTAGTCCCGAAAGCTGTTGGGAGGCTGAAGTACCTCCAGAACGACCCCCGGCCCCGCCCTTTGACTCTCATCCACTGGTGGATTTGATGATTGAAATAACTTTAGCAAAATAGTTAACACAGCAAAGAAAGAGATAAACAATATTGTTTCGTTGACTTGAAGTTGCTTAAGAGGCTTCACATTTCTTTGAGAGTCAGTATTAGTTGTCTCAGGCCACGCCAGGCAAGTGGTCTATTACATGGAAAAGTTATTGGGAATTTAGAGTGGTCCCCAAAGACAGTTGCTTAATGAAGTTCATGTGGTTTTAGGAACAGGATTGACAGTATCACACATTGTTTTTCACAGAGGGAAGTTTTGTCTGGGAAGACGGTACGGACGCCGTATATATTCAGTGGTATGGTGAACAACATCCACAGCCTGACAACGTAGATAATAACGAACATTGTAGCCTGATAACTCGAGTGGTTGGTTATGGCAACGTGTACAAGCTCCTGAGCACATATCTTGCGTTTGACTTCCCATGTGATGGGGCATCGATTCCCTTCGTTTGCGAAAAGGATATGAAAGGTAATGCAAATTAAAGTTTTGTCAGATTCGACAGTCACTCAAAATACAATATTCGCACAATTGGCACCAATTTACAAGCAATTACACTGTCAGAAGGATTGGGTCAATGTGAAGAGATATTTTTGTATATAGACGTGAGGGACCCAACCAATTTGGATCAAATTCCATTTTGACCCAAACTTTTTTTTATCCTTTTGACTCACATAATTTGGATACGTCATGTCTAATCCCAATCATTCTGACAGTGTATATGGAATGAAATACACTTATATTTAAGGTACTTTGCTGTGAAGCGGTCGCCTCGACAAGATATCATGGTGTTCCGATCATTATCGCTGACCAATATTATTAGTTACACGGTTTGTCAGTGACCCAACACAGAAATATATGGAGTCAATAAAATTTGCATTGGGCTCGGCTGACGCCTCGCCCAATATAAATTTTTCAGCCATATGAAGATTACAAAGGCCTAATATTCGGTATACATATGGTCTGTAGCCTCTGGCCAATGACAACTGAACAGTTCAAACGTTGTTATATAACGTAGCGTTTGAGATTTGGAACGTTACGAGCGTGTGCGTGAGACTGAGAGGGCTTGCTCTTATAGCCTTGTTGAACCAGTTGCTGTAATACGGCTATGAGACGATCATTGAAGCATCGCCTTCGTTGACACATATTCAAAAGAGAATACGTCTAGTAGTTGATAATGTCAGGCCCCCAAGTGGGTGAGCAGCATGAGTTTTGTACCATGTCTGTTGCCACAAGTGGAAGATTAATTTCCTCTACATGATGACTGTACATGGATAGTCACACATGTCCCATAAGCCCGGCGCATACGAGAGATATCAGCTGAGCTAACGACCTCAATTGCCTGTCAGCTCAGGGTCTCGCTCTCGTGTGGCTTCAGCGCACACGGTGAGCAAAAGTTTCACGAAATTGATTTCATTTCCCCAAAAAATTCTTCTTCAAGACCATTTTGACGAGTCGTGCGTATGAATCGCGTGAAAATAACATGCGATTCATTGGCCGGCCCAATTAAACTGCTGAGCTGTTTTGGCCTCGCGAGGCGAAATTATCAAACAAGTTTGATATTTATTTCCCGACCTCGCGAGGCCAAAAACTCACCAAAAACTGTCCGCACACGAGAGCTAGCCCCTGAGCTGACAGGCAATTGAGGCCGTCAGCTCAGTTGATAGCTCTCGTGTGCGCCGGGCTTAACATGCTGATAGTTATATCGTCGCTATACCCAAATGGTGTTGAACGCGACGTTAAACCCCAAACTCGCACACTTGATATTGTCAGTTTTGTGATCACCCCACTTATACTGAAATAGCACCATTTTTGAGACAATCTATTTGGAAAGTAAATTATGATGTTTCATTCTGTCGTATTCGAAAAGGCAATGTTTTTCGGATTTTGTACCCTGTCTATGGTTAGCTGTTGCCGTAGTCTGTGATAGAATTATTATAAAGAATTCCGGCGTACATAATACCCTCTATTTGGTCAGCTGTTTCAGTAGCCTATATCTGATAGAACTGTTATAAAGAATTACCTCGTCCATAATACCCAGTTACATATGATAACATGGTCGCAGATAATTCCAGCGTCCATAATCTATAACCACTATTTTGACCTCAATTCAAGTAGGAATTAAAATCACGAGTTCCTTTCGAGATTATTCCTATCTTCCAATTTGACTATTTACTGATGAAAAACATGTCGATGTGTTTCATCGTGAACAGGTGTATAGGACGAAATAAGCCTACAATGACTACATCTGCATGTTTTCCCTATTCTTACTCCGGATATCCAGGTTCCATTCCCGGATGGAGACTGACAGCCGTGACATCCAGTCGCGATTTCATCTATAGCGATCATGTCATCGCTACACATCTGGGTATTTCTTTGCTGAAATGTACGGATTATTGCTACCGGGACTGCGGAAGATGTTGGGCCATAGGTTATAACCACGATATACCAGCATGTATACTGTACGATAATTACTATTCCAGGCTCCAAGGAAATACAGTAATTGAGTCAGGATACCTGATATACGATTAAACTATAACATATGTAACGATATTCTGATTTCATATTACCTTTACGATCCTCCTTTTGCAAAAATGCTGTTTGTGTATGGTCAACCTTCTTAGTCGTTCGTTAGTCTCAGGTTTCGAGTTCTTGAACTAGTAATATTGCCCATGAGTTAGTATACATGTACTTGTTTGACTACTTTTTTCCGTGTGACTAAAATATGGCCGGTGGTCGAAATTATTCCTGTACCATTATTATATTTTCTAGACTCAATAGATGCAGTCAATTCTTCTGGTAAATCATCTAATTGAGGATCAGCCGTATTAATAAAGATAATTCAAGTTGCTGTCATTTAAAATTATCAACGTTATCACCTGTACAGTATGCGTCCGTTTAACTGTAGCCCTGGTATTACGTGTATAAGTTTGTTCTATTAATTTAATGTATAATCATTTTTACAGTAGTTGCATGTCGGCAATCCTGGGCTTGAGCTTTTATGGCTGGAGACACAAATATTAAAGAAAATCTGACATTCTACACTGCGTTTAGCGATTGAAAATCCGTCCACAGTCGCGCACAATGCACGTCTGTTCCTGTATACATTTTGTCTTACCGACAGAGGCACATGCATTGATGAATACCAGTAATTGCTCTGGTAATAAAGTTTCATGTTCGGTCAAAAGTTGCAGTTTTATTCCGATGCGTCGTTAATATGCACTGACGATTTCATTTCGGCTCCCCTAAATATTTTTCTTACCCTTGAGCTATCGGGCTGAAACTTAGCACAGTATACCCTCGAATCAAGCTCTACCAGAAAATGTAAAAAATCCAAGAGGACAGCTTTGTTGACGCCACAATGACGTCATCTTCAAACAGGCATTTTTGGTAGATTTTTCGGTCAGATTTTTAAAAAAAAATTATTTTGTGTTTTCTTTGCCAATACTGCATGATAAATTAGTCAATAATAGCCTGATGTGAAGCAAATTAGATTTTGCCCAATTTTCCTCGGAGAAAAGCGGGAATTTTTAAGAAGAATGACGAAAAACTCCACATGGCCGCCATCTTGAATGACCCCTACTCGGGGGTGGGTATGCTAATAGACTCAAAATGACCTCAACATGATGAAGTAAAAAGTCGAGGCGGATCAGCTTTAATTTGTTTTGTCTTTCTGGATATAAGGGAGAGAGTTGGGTAGGGGAACATGATGCCCCCCCAGACCTGGTAGGGTTAAACGCAACATTAAATGGGTGGTGAAAAACGATGCCGGCGTACTGACAAGAAGTCATATGACCCCACAGACAAATATAATGGCTGCATATTTTCATGACCCCACGGTCCTTAACACCGGCTTAGCCGGTATTAGATACAAATATTTCAGAGCGATGATGTAGTAGCCTTATCAAGTCACCTATTGGAAAATGATAGACTATGTTACCGCTAGATAATAAAAACCAGACTAAACGGAGTATTTATTAAATGCAAGTTCGTATTCAGAACAATTACCCGTGAGACCCGACAATTACCTGAGAGACCTTGTCCCCGGAGTATTACTTAGAATAAAATAATATAAAATGACTCAGCCAGTCTCCATCCCACCATCATGATTTCATAATGGTCTGTGAGATTCTGGAGTGAACAAAAGCTACGTTTGTGTTTCAGGCTGTATGTCTCTATGCTGATCAATGATAGGATGATTCCGTGGGTGTATCTTCTAACGTTACAACTTGATGAAGATTCTGCATATCTCCCAGCATGTTTTTCGTGATCTCCGGTTAGCGTTTTCTCGTATTGTTCATGACCGTACAAATGTCGACATTAGCCTGATTGCAGAAACGTATGGGAACAATCCACCGATACAGGTAATCATTATAGCGGGAGCTGATTTCATCTGAGAGATGTTAGAGATCTTAGGCAGATAAGATAGATAAGGCAGCTTATATCGTTCTTTGTCGAATTTCTCGAAATTATTGAATTTCTAAAGGTTCCAACGTACAAGTACCGTGTGATTATTCTATATCCGCATTATGCTTTATATGTCGAAGATCAGTTTTATACAGACAGCGAACGCAAACCCCAAACATAACCCTGGATTTACGCGTAATTCATATCATGCATTGATCTATTTTTAATGAATCACATTCTACATATGGAATGAACTGGAATTTTATCACACTAACATAAAAATATCCAAACATCTCAAACACGGGCAATGTGAATATCTTTTTCTTTTTGACTTTATTAAAATAGTACTCATTTGAAAAGATATATATTGTAGGTTAAACGATGAAGTCAATTTATTCTATGCGCCGTATGTAATATGTCAGGTTCGACGATTTACAATCACAGCCAGACAAATCACTGCATCGAAGTAGTTGAATGGTTTTCATGGATATAGGCTTAGTGCATTGATATTAAATTCACAGCTGTTCCATGGAGTAAAAGTTGTCTGGTACAGCGTGGCGAAATTCCGAGCTATTCAATGATCTTGTATTCGTCACTTATTTCAGCATTAACAGTAGATCCATCCATTATGTATGTATCCATTATAATCAATGAACGATATAATCGAGCATACGTTATTTCTTCACATACATCAGTGATGGTGTGAGTTATTTTCTTTTCTGACAAACTGATTAGATGTACATGTATCGATAATTCCAAAATTATTGAACCGAGAGTCTCATTTGAATATACAAAAAAAAAAAAGTTTTCAGGTTTGCAAGATATATGCTAACTAGAGCCGCGAGCTCGCATATGCCCAAATAGATTCCCATCCGGCACGAAGATTATCCACGAAGGAGGAAAATGTGCAGAAGTGATGAAAATACCTTAATAGGTGCTAATATTCACGATGTTCTTGCGTTAAACAGAAAGGACCTTTCCCTCAGCAAAAATATGTCTATTTCGCAAAAGTTTAAGCGAATGTAGATGTTTGATATCAAACAGGAAAGGCAACTCTATATGACAGATGGGATATGGGGAATGCAACTCTGACTGGGTGCTACCCAAGATTATATCCCAGTCAAAGCTAGATTCAGTTCTGTGGCCTTTACCTACGGCCTCGTAATGTCAACACCAGTAGGATGAAAGCTATTCCCCTATTATAAATGAAGATTGAAGTAGACGAAAGTCAGTTTTTTAAGCCGAAAGACAATACTGGATACGATACTTTATTCAGTAATCCATTGTTTCAAATTATCTGTCATTCAAATGTTTAGCTGCAGCCAATGTTACATCCTTCGTGCATCCTGTGTACGTGGTTACATTTGCACTTACAGTATGAAATTAAAAAAAAAATCATCACAATATTCTAGTTAGATTGTAGATTATATGCCTTCATTGATAAATATATTCTTGCTTTCGGTACGTGATAAACGAATACAATTTCAACAAGGAGACAATATGTATTAAACTACGTTCGTCGTTCACCTTTCAGTTTATGCAGTGGCCAGTGACACGTACACAAAAACATCAGTAGGCCTATTATGGACGTAAACAAATGAAGCACTATCTAAGTGCTGCTTCAATTGCTGGTTGTGAAGGGCAGATGTGTAGGACCGAGAAATGTTATCTCTATCATGTCATGCGCCTTCGGTCCATGCAACGATTTCCACTTCATTCAGTATATGGAGCTGGAAGGGGACGTCGATTCAAAGATGTTAAACGAACAATATCAGCAATTAAATTCTGGCAGAGATATACCAAGTGCATGCCATTCGCGAACTTCGTGCTGTCGTTGTGATACACTTAAAATATCAGAATGTGGAGAGTCCAGGACGCTAACTTAAATATGTTTGACAAACATTTCCACGGACAACTCAATCACACATCAAAAGAATAATATTCATCTTTAAAGTGAACGTAAAGGCTGAGGCAACATGCACTCTGTGGGAAAGAGCTACATTGAAATACTGAAATAGCAGCAACAAATATTTTTGGGGATTTTTTTGCACCGAGTACGAACGAAATTATCTCCGTTGTATTATTGTTCCCCGGCTGCCGCCATGCTGGCTATCTCACTCAGAGCAGTGACGTCGTATCACCTCGGAGCTCTTTAATTCGTGGAGTTAGAAAGCGCAGAAAGCATGTAAACATAGCGACGCACGAGAAGGCTAGCCTGACTTCAAGTTCTGACGAAGAGACAAATGAAGGTTTACAGGGTTACCAGTTTGAACCAAAACGCTCCGATGTCGACGGAAGTAGTGAGTAGTTCATCGAACGTTTCAGGTCAATAAACACTTGCTGGAGACACGCAACACAATCAAAACACGCTTGAAACAGCCGAGCTCTCCACCACCGCAATTACAATTCGTGCTACAGCGATGCCAAAACAAAGTGATACTACGTCACAGGAAAATATCACGTGCTCCGTACAAGCGTTTTCATTGGCGCAAGGCTAATGAATAAACTGATATGGCCGACTCCAGTCGCTCGTTGCATCAGTCAATAATTCCCGTGTTTGGAATTTTTTGTTTGGAAGGGAAAAAATCACAAAAAATATTTGTTGCTGCCAAATGATACTTTTAATATAGTTCTTCCACGCAGTGCTTGTGTTGTCGCAGCCTTTACGTTCACTTTAAAGAAGAAGATATCTTTAATCAATCAAAACATAGATTGTGTAAACCCTCATATCTTGGAAACCAGTTGCAGTGAATAATAGGGTAGAACTGATTGGGGCTGATGATAACTAATTGATCCAGCAGGTAGGCGAGGGAAACAATAGACAGCATGATCGATGACATAACAATAATTGCTTAATTAAAGAACGAATGTTTCCTGCTATATAAACATTGTATCTTCTGCTATATAAACATTGTATCTAAATATAACAAAATCATCAAGGCAATATGGAAATGCGAACACAAATATAGTAACATATACAACAAACAAACAAACAAACAAACAAAGTAATCACTCCCGTGTGCCGGCATGGTTTCTAAATGCATGAGAAAAAATCCACATAACTAAGTGGTGGGGAAGTCGAGGCTATACCCAATTAATCTCTATAGTTTGACATGAAACCGTTATTTCTGTTTAATCCT
Source organism: Hanleya hanleyi (assembly GCA_036873755.1). NCBI lineage: Eukaryota > Metazoa > Mollusca > Polyplacophora > Lepidopleurida > Hanleyidae > Hanleya > Hanleya hanleyi. The sequence goes on along the minus strand of JAVTVY010037122.1, from coordinate 63,838 downwards.
AATTCTACACAATCGAACGGACCAATAATCTTATGTGATCTCGTGGTTTTGAGAATTAAATTCACGGGGGGCTGCCACACGGAAATCTGTTACAATGTTTCCAGAAAATTGTCTGTTTGTATTCTGTTGAGGCCGATGCCAATTCTATGTTCATCTGTAGGGAGGTTTAGATGATGTGTAGATGACAATATGTGGAGTGTTGTTCTCTTTGTTGTGGCGGCCGTACACAAGTGATGGTCCTGTTTGTTGTCGTACTTGAGTTCTTTGAAGCCATATATTCCCTACGTTGGAGAGGTAGCTATCATTAAATTTGGATAATTAATAATGTCTAGTGGGTGGAAACTGGGGGAATGGAGGTGGCTGTACTTGTGGATGTGCTAATGGTACAGAGAGATGCCTAGATGTGACCAACTCTGATCTGAGCGACAAGATGGATGAAGATGAACTGGTTGGGTGTTTTATGCATTAATTATTTTGCACTTCAGTTTTGCTCCAAAGATTAGGAGACCTCATGAATACTGATTCACCATCTAAGTCCACAGATCTGAAAACGTTAACAACGAATCGCAAACTCGGTTTCAAAATAACGTGGTCGTGAAGTTGTTCTCATCTCCGTCGGAACTTAAGACACCTTTCCGCAACACCACATCTTCTACCACGTTTCTAGGACAGTCTAAAGTGAAAGACAGATAATCACCCAGTGGATAGGCATCGTAATCAACAGGAATCTCAAATATCCTGGAGACCATCAACACATCAGCCTGTGGAGAAAATCAACAGTTCTCTTTACCAGTGAAACAGATATAAGCAGCTCTTTCCAGCAGCTAAACAAAATCATAGGACATTCACATAACCAGACTACTGGACATAACCAGAAAATATAAAAAATCACTAAAATGCTGGTCCCTTGTATATGGCCAACGACAAAGTTATCCGAACATAAGGTAATTATCGCATTTGTACCTTAAGTTTTCAGTGATTTCAGCAAGATATGATGCTCTTCTTACATAAAATCCTGATCATTGACCATTATTCTTCATCCAAATGGAAACTTAATATTGATAAAAAATGAAATAAATATGGTCTCAGAAGAATGTTTTTAAATAAAGGTTGATACCGCTAGATCCCGAAAACTGGAAGAGTGCTACCCAAGGTGCTGGTGCTGTCGAAACCTCCATGTCGATCAAGCTGGCAACAAGCAGAAATAAAAAAAATAGAGGCTTCCAGCTATAAGACACAATCAGAATACCTTTGCTGAATGAGAAAAGGATGCAGCGTTCTTCAAATTTTGGATTTCTGACTCAGGGTGTAATAGTAGTATTAGTTTCTCCTTTTGCGAGAAGTCTTCAGTGTAGTTGTAATACTCGGCAAAGCCTTTCCCCTGCTAATAGAATGGGCGCTAAATGTTGGCCCTTCGCCTAATTAGTTTACTATGGTATCGGTGTGGAGGCTAAGAACGTCCGGTGGCTATTGGAGAGTGTCCGTCCTCTATCTTCTAACCTGACCCCGGGTCCTCGGATGCAATAGAGAAGGATATGAAAAGGGACACTAATCACCAGGACATTCTTATCCATCACACAGACACAATACAACGTGCCATTTCTAAATATAGCTTTATAATTGGCAAAAATCCACATTTTAATAACTAAGGAATAGTTGTCCATGTACAATCCAAAGATAACATTCTTAAATGACATTGTCATCCCATCTCAAATCGCGACAGCTAAAAATAAAGCGGGGTACAATGTCAGCGTTCTACATGACTGAATTGTTGCATGATTGTTTCATATGTCGTTAGCCTAAATTCGAATAAAATAATCATAAAATAGGCCTATCTATCTTATTTAAGTGAATGCAAGTGGTCTAACCTGTATAGAAGAAAATAGTCTGCATACAATATACTATGCCAAAACAAGTTATCTCACTATAATGAACCGTCTCTGTTTGCTTGTTTGTTTCTTGTTGTTTCGAGGGCCCGTCAGGAAGTAAAAGCATTTTGGGAAAGGTATTGCGCCACTATTTATAAGAATTCTGGCACTGGATGCATGTGGATATTGAAAAACTAAAAATGTCTTACGGAAGAACTTAATGCTAAAAGTCACGTACCGTACAAACATGTATACACATGGGATTTCTCGACTCTCTATACTGCAATACCCCATCAGGACCTTATTGTCCGTCTTAGTTCATTATATTAGTATATCGGCGATCAATATGTCAGAATCCATAAAGAATTCTTTATCTCTACTACATACGAGGTATATCATTCAAGGAATGTTTCTTTGTTTATAGAGTTGCTCGAATTTCTCATTAATAATATCTATGTGAAATTTGGCAATACAATATACCAACAGCATATAGGTATTCCAATGACTGGCCTATATATGTTCTCTTACGAATACGACTATGTACAGACGCTTTCAAAAACAGGTTATTTCAACGCCCGTTCTTTTTCATTCACCAAAGGCTATTTTGACGATATTCTTGCTGTGGAAAATGCTGTATAAATGACGCAGTGAAGGATATATATCCACCTTCATTGGATTTGAAGGAAACTACAGATGGCACTGGCGGCATATTTTATTTAGACCTATATCTATATAAAAATGAAGCTGGCCTTCTCTCTCGTCAACTTTACGGCAAAAGAGATAATTACAATTTCGACATCGTAAACTATCCCTTTATGGACAGTAATATACCAGACGGACCTGTATATGGCCTATACATATCTCGCCCAGTAGCATTAGCTAGATCCTGTGTTAAATGTGACGATTTTAATCAACGTCACAAACAGTATTGCAGAAACTGGTAAAACAGCGAAAAATCATCAAGCGCATTCACTGGAAATTTCTCGATACATTTAGCGATACATATCACATGCTGATAGCAAAATACGAGTGTAGCGTGCGACATCTATGGCGGTACGTTTCGTAATTTGTGTGTAATTCCGCTTAACCCGGGGCTGGGGACCGTATGAACCTATGTATTCAAAGCGTCATACTCAAGATAACGATTTTAAAACGTATATCATATGAATCACTACATGGGCCATAAGGGGGGGTGACCACAGAGGGCATGAATCACTACATGGGCCATAAGGGGGGGTGACCACAGAGGGCATCAACGCTCAATGGGGTGACCTCAGAGGGCATCAACGCTCAATGGGGTGACTTTTTAGTCCGGTCGCCGCCTCGGTGAAACTTAGTCAGGATAGTGTATCTAAGATCGGGCAGAGTGAGGGAAGACAGCTAAACGTTGAACGTTGGTGTATTACACGCCGACTGGGGGGTCAGGAGCATGATAAACATTAACGTAACATGTGTACGCCTTCTTATAGCAGTTTTATGGTGCTTAGGATAGTTTCAGAACGGATTCTGTTGGGGGGGGGGGAGGGGAAGAACAAAGGGTTCAAGTCACATATAAACATTGCTGGCTGCCGAGAAATTCACATGTCCATGTAGTCACAAATACACTTATATACATAAACATAACTATCCGTGGACGGAACCTGCGCTGGGCGAATGGCTGAAGTTTTCGTTTTCGGAAACACACCGGAAAACTTGGGAACTGTAGCCACACTGTTTTCAAGCCAGTTTCCAATAGGTTCCCGGAAATGGAAACTTGCGTTTTCAGGCAGTGCTATGACCTGCTAGTCACATATTTTCGTTCCTACTTTCTGCCAGTCAAGTCAGTGAGTAAAGACCCACAGACGCATGCGTGTTCTGCTTAATTATTACACACAAGGAGAAGAGGACAGAATAACATGAAGATGAACCAACATATACATAAATGTTAAAAAATTATGCTTCAACAAATTGGCTGAATCCGATGATGGCATCGTGTCTAAAAAACCTTCCTCACTCCAGTCTACAGTTTTCCCCTCATCAAATGATCACATCTATATTTAGACATTGCGTTCACCATCAGTACTGATTTGCGAACACAGAGCTGACATCTAAAAATATAAGCGTTACAAATATTTAGAATAATTGATATTGAATGTGTCCCTATTTATTAATGCAAATTGCTAAACTTAGTCAAACATTGTAAAAGTTTGGGTACTAGTAATACAACAAGCATACTTTACCAAATACATTCCCTTCCTAAATTAGAACAATAGAAAAGTGAATTTCATGAGTTCCTGGAGATCAGTCAGGCTTGTACTTACGCTCACATTCTGCGGAGGCTCATATCTGTTCTCTTTCGGGGTGTACTCTAGCAGGTAGCTGGCTCAAATATTTTCTCCAAAAAGGTATGAGTATGCACATCCAACTCAGCACAGGGCATATATTAGGTCAGCATAAACAAACGACATCATTCCAAACTACACTGGTGTGCTATCTTACCCAAGTATCCAAGAAAAGTGACTGAAGCTCGACGATTGGATGACAACTGAAAGTGACTGTCAGTGTGTATAACTAGCTAAGAAGTTACTGATTTGTTATGGAGAAAATTGTAACAGACCAAAGTCTGTGCTCGATACAGGAAATAGATTCTTTCAATGATAAATCAGCGAAAACAGTTTGCCCGGAACTAGCTAAGTCATGCTATTGCAAAATCTAACTGGTGCGGAAAGATCGAAAATGCCAAAAGTGCAATGCTCTGTTCCCAATAGTTACAGGTGATGATACGGGACACCTCTTTCAGCTACTGTAAATTAGAGATCCATATAGAAATGTGAGCTGTATAATATGGGAAACCGTAGGGGGCTTATTTCCTTTATTCTTACCGGAACTGAGGTAGAGAATTGTCGTGAGTAAAAGCCAAATTCTTGTTTTATTCACGTATGTTTCCCAGATGACACCCCATGGCCGCCATTGTGAATTTGACAGTGAGATCTTGATCTCGATTTCTCAGGCGTATGCATGGACCATTTCAGCACTTCAATCCGGAGCCAAATATGGAGGCGCAGTTACATATTTTGTAATTATACATTTGTTTTATCAATTTCGTTGAAAATTTAGTCAAAAAATAGAAAAATCGCATTTTTATCCAAAATGGAACAGCTTTGACCACCAAGACGCCCATTTTTACATTCTGCGCACAATTCTGAACTAGAAAACATGTTCAAAACTTTTACCTCCGACTTACATTAAAAGTCGTACTATAATGGCGAACGACTACATGAAAAGTTTAGAACAAGTCCACACTGATCAACAATAACCGTGAAGGTTAAGTAGTTCAAGAAGGACGGCTGTAGAATCGACGAAGCCGGTATGGTGTATATCACGGAATGGAAGTAGGAGTCGGGGTGGGAGATGTTTGGGAGCCGGCAGGTAATATTGCATCACGGAATCGATTTGCCAATCTGGCAACTGGGGTCTGCCATATGCATCATTGTTCAAGGAGCGGTTACCACCTAGTGGTCGGATTCCTTTATTTATCAAACGCCATCAAAATCCCCCATGTACTGATCTTATTTGACGCCTCCTCATCTCTCCTATAAAGTAGGTTTTGCAAAACTACTTGAGTTGCATTGATTGGAATCAAATTTTGCAGTTAGATTTTATTGCCTGGCATGGAACGGAATGAGTTTTCCCTATAATATTGATTAGCGCAGAACGCCGCTTCGTACAGCGGCATACGCAACATTTTAAGACAATTACGACAAATCATATTATTACCTGAATGTACTGATATCGCATGATTTGGACAGATATACAAAAGGCTTTTTCCACGAAAAGAATTCTCATTATTTGACCAATAGTCAGAAAGTTTGGAACTGCTAGGATGCGTATATATGAACTGATCATAAGTTATTTCGATTGTTACTAATTATTTTCCTTGCTCGCGCTAGCATTTTTTTTTGGTCATCCATATGGTATTCGTGTCACAAAATAAAGCACCAGCAGGATCACGAAATTATATTTGCAATATTCAACTACAAATAATATGTTTCGCTAATTGGCAACGGTTTATAGAATCATCGTTCATCAAAAAACAAATTAAAACAACGCAGCACATTGACTTAACGAAAATAGTTCCAGGGTTGTACACTCTCCCATCTTAATTGTTTCCCTGGAAGACTTTTCCAATTAAACTTTAACCTAGAGGCACATAAATCAGTAGCCACAGATGTACGCGGAGCGTAAATTTGTTTGACTGGGTGTGTTATCGGGAGGAATTGGTATGATCCGGCGATGCTGAGGCAGGGAAAAAACATTTGTGCGTCTTTCTGCATTATATTCCTACATGTGAGTTAATTTCAGATTATATACTCTAGAAAATAATTGAGATATAATTTTAAATAATTAAATTCCCCCCGTGTTGTTCGTAAATCCAGCGATTTGATTGCTGATTAGTACTAAATTTTTCGGTTCATACTTCAGTGAATCTAAAAATATGATATGCCACGCCCACAACTGCACTACTTTTTTTGCTATAAATAGCACTGAATCACTGGACATAATTCAGATTTTAGTGCATAATATTGCTCAAATAATGCCAACAGAAAACTCTAAAACCAACTGGAAAGAGTCAATTTAAATATTTATTTGTATTGAGAAAATTGTTTGTAAAATTACAAGAATTTCGAAGAGAAAACAGTCGAGATAATGTCTGTCTGTCCTGGAAATCAGCTGATCAGCAATAAATCGACATGTCCGTGACCTTGAACGACATTTTGACATTATTATAGGTTTTCGCTTATCCACTTTATCACAAATCATTATAAAGAAATTATCATACCCGGTGAACTCCTGAAACCCACATCCTACCTGAGAGTTTGGTAAGATATTCCATTCATATTTCATTCGTTACCGATCCACCGGCTTTCACTGTTGTGGTGCGGGTCGGGGGCGGGGGAGTTTTGCACTGATGGAAACCAAAGGGGTTATGTCGTCCTCTCTCACGAAACCAAACACAAAAATTTACAAACTATACGCACTGCCACGATAAGCGGATGTATGCAACAAATATCGTTCCGTACTGCAGATGTCTGATAAAATCCCTCCAGTCAAGGGGGGGGGGGGGGGTTACAGAATGTTGATTCCACAAAACCTGTTAGGTGGCCTACGAGTGCAACATCATCGTTCAATCGCTGTTCATAAAGGCTGTAATCAGTTCACCAGAACTGTATACACTTCGAAATGTGTGAAAGAATATCAATTTTCACGTTTCCTGTCTGATATCACACAAATTTATGCGTCCGCTCGAACACAACACAGCACACTCCCTCGATTACGGTCCACGTGTGACGGGTACAGGCGATGAATGATGCAGAGTTTCGTCACATTATTGATCTGAGCGGACACCGAAAGGAAGAAAGTTCCGTTATAAACTGCGACAGAGAATGTTCCCCAGCTCAGAACAACACATTGATCAGTGAAATCGTCCTCCGTATGCCTACCCGGGGAGCGGTAAAACAGGAAGAAAATGCATCGCCCAGTTGGTTGATCACTCGACTCTGAATGGAATATTCCAGGCAAGGCCAACTCAACTCGAGCAATTTTTCCTTTTCTGCATGGTTTCATATCTCATTCTTCCTTCGCAGAATTTCTTGTGTGTTTCAGTTTTCCTGACCTAAATAATTATCCCTGACTGAGAAGTTTCTCTCCAATGGCTCCATACACAATGTGCAACGAACTGCCAAACTGAAAACTGTTTGAACCGCGCTAGGCCGACCGAGTGAGGTGCGCGTGCACTGAGACGTTGCTAGGAGTTACGAACTTTGTTGACTATTTATACGCGCAGTGTTTTGTACTCTTACAAGAATTAAACCGAATAATTCGTTCGTTTCACATTCAATTTCTTCTCTTATTGGATTAGTTTTGTTTGATTAATTTAATTATAAGGATTGACTGTGATTTTTTTTACGTTCATTGGGGTATGAACTTAAAAACCGCTGTGCAAACTTTGTATGATCCGCTACGCGGAATCATACAGTTTGCACAGCGGTTTTTAAGTTCATACCCCAATGAACGTAAAAAAAATCACAGTCAATCTTTAAATTAATTTTATTGCAAGTAATTGAGAGTTTTACCGATGTACTATACTAAATTTATCGCCATGAGTAAGATCATGTATATTGTGTAAACGCGGAGAGAGTATGGCATACCCGAAATGTATAAGAAACACGGCATATTTCGACTATGTTCAACTGTCCAGAAGGAAGAGTTATAAACGTGTTGAGCCAATTATTTGATTGACATTGGTGCAATGACAATCCTCGAAATGTCTGTGAAGCGATGATAAATGATGTTTAATTCGTTGGCAAAACAGATGCCTTATAAACTGTACCATGGTAAATGTATAGTGGTATTTCGAGACGCTGTACCACGGTACAAGTAACATGGTACAAATATCATGGTAGACATGCCAAGGTATTAATACCATGCTACAAATACCACGGTACAAGTACATTGTTTTAACATGATGCAGCATCCCAAAATACCATGGTACATTCGCCACGGTACATTTACCGTGGTGGCCTTTGCATCCCAAATACCCATGATCATTTAGCGCGGTACCTTATCAGCTATAAACCCTGGTATTATACTACGGACATTACCGCGGTATGGTGGCAGCACCACGATACTATATAATGGCATGATAGCAGCACCACGGTACAAGTGCCGTGGTACATAGAACAAATATCATCTGACCATGGCACAGCACCCTGGTAGGACAGCAGCCCCATGATACAGGACATTGGCGTAACAAACCAGGACTTACTTAATCGCCTATCGGGTAATACAATAACCCGTATTTTTGCATACGACATTTAAGGTCCAACGGCACGGTACGATCTAGTGCTACGGTACAACCCAGTAATATAGAACCATAGCCAGGGTACAGGTAAGTGCAATAGTGGTATACGCAACAGTACCACAGCTGGTTGTTTCATATTGAGATTCTAAGTAATTTGACCAACAAGGCAAAAATAGTTTCATACAAAAAGCGATTTTAACCACTAAAGATATATACGGATTTATATGTGTATTTCCATATGTTTTTTTGAGCTGAGGGCTCCATGGAAGATTAACTTCAGCTGACTGAGTAAAATCATGTGTATTTGCCCTCATTAAAAAAAAACTATTATTATATATACAAATAAAAATATACAAAAAGATAGAAGAACACTACGGGGGCAGGCAGCTTTGTTTGTCAACAATGGAGATGCAGGTAGCATTGTTTATCCACACTGGGGATGCAGATAGCATTGTTTATACACACTGGGGATGCAGGTAGCATTGTTTGTCCACACTGGGGATGCAGGTAGCATTGTTCAGGGTGTGGAATGAACGATGGTTGAAAATGGCCCTACTGGTTTTGCGGATGGATGTCGCCACAATGGAATCAGTGCGCACAACGGCGTGGAAGTATCACTGATGGAGTTGGACTTCGAGTTGGTATTGGTGCTGGAGATGGTATTGAGGAAGTGTCTCATTCTTCTGTAGTCTCCAGAGTACTTTGTGCGTGTTATCCAGCGTTGCCCCTCATACAGAACCTTAATTCCGTCTGAGAGTAGCTGGAGAATTCGAGAAAGCCAGCAGCTGAAAAAATGTCAAAACGCAACATTTCAAGACTATAATCAAATCAGACCACTTACACGTACATCCAAGACTACCTTATTATAATCCATAGTACAAATATAACAAAACTAGCTAAACGTGTAATGGTACTAAATAGGGTGAAACTTTTCGCAGAATTGCAATGATCCGACAAGAGAGAGCAAATTAGTGTTGACATTTGTCATGTAAGTGTCACAAGACATAGGAGAACAGTGATCTGTTTTAGGGAAACAGTGAGTCCAGACATGAGGCTTGTCAGAAATACAGAAACCTGACATCGTTTCCTATATGAAAGAAACTATCACTGCTATCTTGCCCTGGTAATTTAGTTATATTAACGTATCAGCTCCAATGTGTACTTACATGCCGTCGCATTCACCTCACGCTCAATCATTCCCGGTTTTGTCTGGCTTCCCGACGCCTCCCCCAGTCTGACTTTGGTGAGCCATATATTCCTCAGAATATAGGCCATTCAGGTTTCAGGCCAATACATTTTAGACATCGTAAACTATTCCGGTGGGATCTGCATATGACAAATACATACCACGCCTAATAGCATTTGCTAGAGCCTGTGTGAAATGGGTCCATTCTAATCAACGTCACCAAACATTGTCGCAGAAACTTATAAAACTTATAACCACTACGCATGCCGATAGCAAAATACGAGCGTAGCGTGCAAGATCTATGGCGTTAAATTTCGTAAATTGTGTCTACTTCCGCTTAACCCTGGACTGGGGGACGTATGAACCCATGTACTTCTAGACCCTCATTGTGTTCATATGAACAGACACAATCGAAGCCTGATTGGGAAACATCATTATCTAGATAACGAATATGCAACGAAAATCATATGGATTAAAAATACTGATCAGCGATACGTGTTTGATATTTTGCATGACCATGGGAATGGAACTAGCCTCTGTTTATGTATTCTACACTGTTAGAACAAAATGGTCGAAACGACCCTGGTCGCCTCCGACCGCATAAATCTTGGTACAGTCGTGACTTTTTCTTGATCGGAGCTTCAATCACAGTTTACATGGTGGTCGGAGCGAGCATATCTTTCTTGGTCGCGACCATATATTTCTTGGCAGCTTTTCGACCAAGAATTTCCGACCAACTTTTTCTGAGACTGTAGTCAAAATGCTTCTTCATGATAATGATGAGTCACAGAGAAAAATGATGCAACAGAACAACTGAATCCGGTCAATTCAGTGGAATCATCCGAGTCTACTCATTCAACTTCAAGACAAATCTAATAAGGACCGGCTGGCTGTTGATCACTCTCCCATATTGGAAGACTCTGAAGTTTCGAGTCTCAGGTTTTAGCCTTGACATTCAGCATTACTCATCATATGAGTAGCATTGATTTACATGACTTCTTAGAGGTGTTGAACATTTATTTTTCCGTTCCAGGATATGTATATGTTTCACACAGTTAATCCCAGCTTTACAAATATTTCAATGCCTATGATCGCAATATATAGTTTCACTTTTACTTTTCACATTGTGCATCTCTCATACGATTACTTATGTAACGAATGCGAAAGTGAACATTTCTCAAAAGTGAACCGGTGAATGTCGGTAACCATTTTTTGACCATTTTTGCACGATTAAAATATCTGTTTGCTAACCATAATTTGGAAGAATATGTATAAAAATGAAAGATGGAGAACTTTGAAGATTAGTCGGACATATGATATTGAAGTATTTTCGCAGAATATCCCCTGATTTTAAATGTTTTGATTGCGCTTGAGAATTGTCACAAAATATTCGGTCAAATTGTATATTCAACACGTTCAACACATATTATTGCAGATCACAATACGGCATTAATTTCGCGTGATTAAAGATATCATATTTGCGGTATTGAGAAATATCAATACATCCTAAGCAAATAATCTTGTTTATCTGATTACAATCTTAATATATTACCGTCCGAAAATACCTGCGAATTTTGTGAGATGTTTTATACCTTTATTACTTTTTTATATTTAAGCCATTAACAAACCAATGAGCATTATTTCTATTATTGAACCATGATTTTACAAAGTTTTTTTTTTCATTTGATATATGATTGTTCTGCTCTGATATACAGGTGTACCGGTGCTCATGAAATCATTGTGCCATTATTCACTATGGTTCCACATTGGTGTACCATTGTAATCCCGAATCTAACATGATAATAATGTGTCTTGATATAACCACACTGTATCATGGATGTATCATGGTGTGGCGTATATGTATCACGTTGTACCCTGGATGAACCGTGGTGAATCGGTGATGTATAATGGTACAACCACACTGTACTATGTGTATCGAAGATGTACCATCGTATAAACACACTGCAGCATGTGTATCGGAAATGTATTATTACAACACATATAAGGGAAGTGGGAAGAGGTGCCGACATACTGACTGCGTCATATGACTTCACAGACTAGTCTTCTGGAAAACCTATTCTAAAGCACATACCAAGAATCTAACGATTCGTGATATGTGTTGTATCTCAGGTACGCTTTTTATGGTATGCCTACGCCACGCTAGACAGTCAGAAAAAAAGATGATAAGTATCACCCCAAAAAAGGCGATGGAACCATCACCCAAAAAGAGTGATGAGTTAGAGCCATTACCTTTTTCCCCCATCACCCTTTTTAGGTGATGAATGTAGTATTGCCAACGACTGCCATCGCATTTTTTGGGTGATGGTCTTTTGGTGATGGATCTAGTATTACCACTCAATGACCAACACCTTTTTAAGATGATAGGCACTTTTGATCACCTTTAATAGGTTATGGCCATCACCCTTTTTAGGTGATGGATCAGTTTCATCACCCTTTTTAGGTGATGGATGTAGTATTACCACTCGATCGTCATCACCTTTTTATGGTGATGGGCCATTGTGATCACCTTTTATAGGTGATGGCCTGCAGGTTGAAGCTGAGCAACGAGCAGATTTTTCGAGCCCTGGTCTGTATACTATTCAACCTGTAGTATGCAAAACTATCAACTTGAAATGTCCAACACTTTCATAACAAATACCATGAATAACCAATTAAAAAAGAGACATTATATCCCATTAAATTTCTCTCCAGTCATATAAGCTTATATTCCAAGAATGCAGAGGTACTAACATGAAATCAATAATACACAGCCGGTCTGATGCCCCACTGCATAAGGTGGCAAGTTTATGGAATTTCAAGTTGTCACCAAATGGTACCACATATGGACGCGTGTTACTGAAGCACAATCCCAGGCGATCAGGACGTATTTATTTAGGAGTTAATGACCGCCTTAGTGAATATTATCGTGTAATAATTGTTCGATGTTTAGTTTTAGAACGTCAATCAAAAAACCGATGAGGTCTAAAACTAAACATCGAAAAATTATTACACGATAATATTCACTAAGAAGGTCATCAACTCCATTCTAACATGCACAATGATAAATATTTCCTCATTTCTTAAGCGGAATGGCAAATTTGCTGCAATCTTGTCCCTTTTTGATACGAGAATATTGTGACTGGTTTACAGGCCGTGCTCGCGCGTGCTGTCCGCTCACGAGCTGCAGCTGTGTGAACTCTGCCCACTGAATGAACCAGTCCTCGTGTAGCTTTGTAGCACTGCGTCACAAGAATGAGACGTCACCAGTTCGGCACGTGAATGTAACAGATCACAACAAGCAAATGAAGATTATCGTGTGATAATCTCTGTATGTTTTGAGGTCTGAACCAATCAGCGCACGGCTATAACGTGGAGCATGTTAGAATCCATTATACTCACGTGATCCTTTAAGGATGAACTATTTGTTGGGAAGATTTGTCCTTTTCTCGTGTTTATTACTGGAAGTGTAATTTCAATTCGGGTCACACATGGCCCCTCCTGATGATAAAAAAGATCACGAGTGACATTGTAATTTCAAAACCTGGGAACTGAAAGATGGATAAGCTGATCAACAAATAGATTAGCAAACAGACAAATGGATGGGACAAGTCACCTTCAAGTCCCTTCAAGCATGCAGTAACACGAATGTCACATGTGGCAGTATGAAAGAAATCATTCTTCAGTTCACTATTGATCCAACTGGTTATGATAGCACTTGTGCTATCGGTTGAGTTGTTGGACAATCACCTACATAAGGTACAAACAACATCCAATTAGCATTTATGTGTGGCAAAACACAACATAAATTTCAATCATGGACAAATTTTTCCTAATGAACGTTGTTCATTTAACTGTCTGAGGAAATAAGACAAAAATGAGAATTTAATTAAATGGCAGACTAATACCTTCCACAGTACTGCACGGATGTGTCTCATAACTATGTTTAGCAAGCCTAGAAAATTTTGACAAGCAAATGGCAAAAATTACAAGCGTCTAGTCCGTCATTCATAATTCAGCCGTCGTCCATTAGAGAATATCCGCGTCCATAATCCAAAGACCTATTCCATATTCCATATAACAGTATTAGCACCAAATTCAAAAAGACAATCATAGTATACATAAACATAGGCTTGTTTCCTGCAAGAGAGAAGCGGTCAACAGTTTTCAATGATGCCGGCAAGACATCATGATGTTCCAAAAATATCAAATCCGTATCGCTGATCAGTATTCTTAATCCATAATATTCGTTGTGAAGTCGTCATCTAAAGAATGATATATCTCAGTCACGCTTTGATTGTGACTGTTCAAATGAGTGCCATGAGGATCTTGAAGTACATGGGTTCATACGGCCCCTAGCCCCTGGTTAAGCAGAATTAGACACAAGTTACGAAACGTAGCGCCATAGATCTTGCACGCTACGTTCGTATTTTGCTATCAGCATGCGATATGTATCGCCAAATTTGAGAAACTTTGAGTGGAGGCGCTTGGTGCAATAGCCCTGTTTTATAAGGTTCTACAACAATGTTTTGTGACGTTGATTAAAATCGTCAAATTTAACACAGGATCTAGCAAATGCTACTAAGCGAGATTTGTATACGCCATATGCAGGTCCAACTGGAATATTACTGTCCAGAAAGGGATAGTTTACGATGTCGAAATTGTAATCATCTCTTTTGTCATAAAGTCAACGAGAGAGAAAGCCCGCTTCATTTTTATAGAGATATAGATCTAAATATGACGTGCCTGTAGGGCTGTCTGTAGTTTCCTTCAAATCCAGTGAAGGTGGATATATATCCTTCACTGCGTCATTTATATAGCGATTATCTACAGCGAGAAGATCGCCTATATAGCGTTTGGTGAATGAGAAGGAACGGGCTTTGAATGGGTCGGGTTTTGAAAGCGCCTGCATATAGTCATATTCATCAGAGAACAGATATAGGTCAGCCAACAGGGGTGCACAATTAGTACCCATTGGAATTACAAGCGTCTAGTCCGTCATTCATAATCCAGCCGTCGTCCATTAGAGAATATACCTATATGCTGCTGATATATCGTGTTACCAAATTTCACATAGATATTTTTAATGAGAAATTCAAGCAACTCTATAAACAAAGAAACATCCCATGAATGATATCTCTTGTATGTAGTAGAGCTAAAGAATGCTTTATGGCTTCCGACATTAATATATCTACGATCAGTTTTCTTGAACACAGATACTATTAACGAACTTAGACGGTCAATGAGGTTCTGATGAGTATAGAGAGTCGAGAAATCCCATGTGGATACATGTCTGTACGGTATGTGACCTTTAGCATCAAGTTCTTCCGTAAGACATTTTAAGTTTTTCAATATCCACATACATTCAACTTTGCTCAGCTCAGAGAATAACTTTAACGGGACAGACATCAGACAGACAGAAGAACGAAGGTTGCGTTACATAGGCTCTCATAGCTAATGCATGCGAACCAAAAATGAATTATTCTCCCTCCCCCCTACAACTTCACCCCCCACCCAACCTGCTTTCTTTTACACCGGTAACACCAGGATGCACAAACTGTATAACCCTTGATTTGGGTAACTGGTAAATGATTATCCAATCCTGGACTTGGAGAAAGTTGAATTCAGTCCTTCAACAATAGATCTGTCTGATACACTTTCTCAAAACATTGATAGCACCATTGTATGGAATGGTAAGAATGGTATAGTACCTTGTATCATATTGAATAACAGCTATTTCCACCTGGTTCAGGGGGGGGGGGGGGTCATCTCTAGGTTTAGGAGTGTGTTGCCATACTGTTTCTCCAGAAAATTCAACCTTGTGATTTTTTCCATCATCATTATTCCTGAAGACTGCAGTACCACCAGGGACCTGTTTTACCATACATAGCCACCTTAAAAGACAATAAATACGTATTATAAAACATTTCATCAGAAGCCAATATGGATCTGTTACTGGGAATATATCTGAAACAACTTTGAAACTCTAAAGCCAACATGTACAGTAAGTTAAGGAGCTGGCCCTGAAACATGTCCGGTAAATAACCAAAAAAGAATTCTTAACAAAAAAATAAGACTTTCATGATGTAGATTTAGTATTATATAAAAAGTAAATTATATTCATTTGAACAAAACGACACTTGGAATCATTTTTGAACAATGTCAATTTATAGTATACATGTAAAGACGTCACTTCAGATGATTTTTTTTTCAAAATAAACTACAAATAACACCCCTTTCCCCACAACTGGTGGGACATCCTACCTCTTAGAAATGAACAGGATATCACATTTTTTTTCTCAGACATGCAGTGATTATAACATTTCCTTACCTCCAGGTGTAACTTCTGCTGGTGGACGTTTCGTCTCCGAGGCCCGCCCCCTATACAGACCTTTTGGTCTTTGATATATGTTGGCATTTGTGGAAAGTTGATGCTGGATCGCCATCGGGCCTTACAGACTAGTCTTTTGTGTCAAACGCCGTCATTTTCCTCTGACGACGATACAGCTCACCAATTCCCAGTGTACGAGTTGTCAGAGCGAAACAGCTCACCAATTACCAATATACGAGTTATCAGAGCATTCCATCATAGCCCTCTAGATTTGTATCTAATACCCCTTATGCCGGTGCTAGGGGCCATGTGGTCATATCATCCAAGTTGCCACATGAACAGGTACAATAAAAGCGTACCTGGGATACAACACATATCACGAATCGTTAGATTCTTGGTATGTGCTTTAGAATAGGTTAACCGGAAGACTATACTGTGAAGTCATGTGGCTCTGTCAGTATGTCGGCACCTCTTCCCACTTCCCTCATATGTGTTGTAATTCCTTTCCTCGTAGGAAAGAATAACTAGTATACACATGAGGTCCACAAACCAATCTAATCCATTATCCCGTTACCAATTCACACAATGAGAGGGGTCCAGTATTTGCATGTTCCTATAGACCAATGAAATACAAACACAATTATTTACATTAGATAAAACTCAATCAGGGCAGTATATATTCTGTAGCAAATTATTGCTACTGCATGACCTGGTTAGGTATACTATCCAAAATGGGAAAACCACAGAGTACTTTCGCTGGAAAACAACAGACAATAACCAATCAGCTGTTCCCTCAACATTGAATGACATGCACAACTGGGGTAAAAATTCTGGTGCCAATTTTATTTAATAAATTGATTCTGTATGTCGAAAATTTCTTAAACTTTAGCACGGTATATTTTGAGAACTAGCTGTTCTCCGGTAATTACTGGAGGATACATTTTAATTTTTATATTTTTATTCATGGCAATTTATCTGTATTTCCTAATGTTAATCTTATGAAAGTCAGTTACGGGTGGGAACAGCTCGCTGTGAAGCTGGGTTGTCTGAGACAGCAATATCGCATATTTATTTATTTACCTATAATCGACTTTGAATTAAATTAACCAAATTTAACAGAGCATCTTATTTCCTCGTCGCCATTGGCCTAGTATATACAGTTTTCTCGTTTGGAGTTTTTATGGCGGCTTTGCAAATGGATTTCATGTCAACCGCCGGGTAAAATTTGGTCCATTTAAAGAGAGTAGAACTGTGTGCATAGATCAGGCATATGAGAACAAGATTCATTAGACGTGTGCATATATTCGACCCATGGCATAGAGGACACAAGGTGCCGCACAGTGTACATTTACCAACCTTGACTGAAAGACCACTTGTTTTCCGAGTGAACAAATATTATATCTTCAATGAAGACTTTAAGTATCTTTAAACCTAAAACCTTAAAATTAACATGGCTTTAAATATATTGTCTAATGTCTATATTGATTCAGGGGGAAAACATCAAATATATTTATTTTGCTGACATAATTCGATTGAATGTAACTTCGAGTTTGATGTATGAAAGGTATATCCAGTCCTAGTATTTCATGCTCGAAATTTAACGGCGACTCGCTGAGATCATGAAATTTCTGAATGGCTGTAGCGTCAGTGTGACCCCAGTTTCCAACACGAACTTCGTTTTATCCATTTTGGCTGATATTGAGCGGTGATAAATCCGTACAAAGTTGATTTATTTATCGATAAATCACTTACCTATAGTAGAATTATGTCCAAGCATGTCCAAGCACCAGCTATGCTCTTAATCTGCAGATTTAGTAGAGGTTTTCTCTGTCACTGTGTACCTGACTTAATGAGGTGGCCATTTTTTCAAATGAATCGAATGGCAGCGACCTCTATAACCACACACAATGGAACCAAGGGAGATAACTCCGTTTGACAGCTTTCAGAGTTCAAGTTAATTGTACAAATGTGCCACACTGGCTAATGGCAACATAAAATGACAATAAACATACAATGAAACACACCCATGAGACTATACTAGTACGTATATATTGTGTGACAGAGGTGATCATGTAATATTATATTTGTTATAGCTGAGACGAATATACCCAGGTTATAGTTTATAGGCTACAAACGTTGGAAGCCAGTTTTAGTATACCGTACTCAGCTACAGCACAGATAACGCGTTGTACTTTACATGACATTATTACATTGAATAAATCACTGTTGGAAATAGAATTCGAATGCGGAATATATCGCCTTATATCGACATCAGGATACAATATGACAGAGGCAGGGGTTTTGGTGTTTTTCTTATCAGAGACATAATTGAGCAATTTTCAAAGTTTAAGGTGACCACATGTATTCTGCAAAAATTGTATTTTGTCAGGAGTTGCAGCCGGAAATTCTGGGGACACTTTCTGAAATAAGTCAAAAAGTGTTCAAAATTCAGTAAATTAGATGATCTTACATAATATATATATATAAATAATATACCGAGGAAATCCAGTCAGAATTTACTGGCCTGCTCAATGTGTCTGCCAGCGGTCGCCGCTCAGCCTATTAGCTTCTGCCCAATTAGAGACAACGGTATAGATGTGCAGTCAACCGTGTCTCCACCAAATTTCGCTAACTTTTAAAAGTGTTCTGACGTATTTCTCTTCATGTATTAACAAATATAATTACATAGACTTTTCAAGTCAGTCTTTATTTTTCTGGTGAGGGGTACGTAAATTTCCCATTAGTATTGCAAGTGAATGAAAAATAATCTTTTTATACCTATTTCGTCTGTCGAGCTATCCTCCCATTCATTTTAATATGGGTAAAAATTACAAATTATATCAAGTTACAGTATAATGAAAATGATATATTATAGAAATTTTGTAGCGGTAAATATATTTTAGGAAACCAATATTTATTTGGATATAGCTGTTTATAAAGGTGATAAGCTTGTCTGACCACTCATCTGTCATCACCCTAAAAAGTTGATGAGATTTCATCACCTTTTTAGGGTGATGACTGGATCTCGTCACCGTTTTATGGTGATGGCCTGGTCTCATCACCTGTTTATGGTGATTGATTTTGTCATCACCTTTTCTTATCACCCTAAAAGGGTGATGACCAGACTCCATCGCCCCAAAAAGGTAATGGCCCATCACTCCAAAAAGGTGATGGCCCATCACCTTTTTCTGACTGTGTATACCGCCGTACAAGCGTAGTGTACCGTTTCTGTACCATGGTACAAACATACTGTGCCGTGGAAATACAATAATAGTACAAGGGTACTGCACCGTGGTTGTAACATGGTAAAAACGTACAGTATCATGAAAGTATCGTGGTACCGTTGTTGTACCATGATGTAACGTGGTGTAGAATGATGTATCGTGGATTTGCCACGCTTTTTACGGTACACTTTTTTACGGTACACGCTTTTTTGGCGATAAAAAATGTACTATTTTTATGATTTTTATATTATGCGTATTCTGTTTGTAAATATGCGAGATAATACTGATAGTCGAGCGTCCAGACCCTCTATTTTCAAAATTTAATCACCCTACATACAAAAAGATGCAGTGTGGTTATTTTTATTCTTTCTGGTGTTAGGAAGGCATTTCTGCATATCGTTCTCGTATATCTAGGTGTGGTCGCCATGGAAACAGCAATATAAATAACCCCATACAACGCTCCATGATTTTTACACGAACACATACAATACGCGTGACCGACATTCTTTCGTGGTTGACATATACTATTGAACGGGAATTTTGACGTCACTGAGTTCCTTGGGCCTCTTCATATATTGCCGCAAATGATATATCCACACTCTATCAATCTGTCTCGTCTATGGTGGGAAACTCAATATCAAACTTTCCAACGTCACAGTTTATCATTTAAGCTCATAGGGCGAGAGAGAGAGGCAGAGAATTAAAGTTAAAGCCCATGGTAATTTGTTTCACTTTGAGCGATAACCTAAGTGTGGTGGCAACAATGAACAGCATAATCTGGCAGCTCATGTGATCCAGTATAACGTGCTGTGCGGAACTGCACGGAAGAGTATGACGGACAGGAAGGGTCATCTGAAGCTGGTTCTTTTGGCTACTTTTTGGGTGTTGAGTTACATAAGACCACAACAGTTGAGCTCAAAGTATTCTCGGCCTTGGTTATATGTTCAGCCCACAGACATAACTCTCCTCAAATTGCTTCTTGGGTAAATTCAAAATAGTGGTTAAAGGTCATTTGAAACCTATACATCTTTAACTTTTTTTCTGTCCATATTTGTTGAAACCACTCTTCCCGAGAGTTTAGAAAAACTCATGCAAAGTTGGAGCCTCTTTGCTATAACCTTTCGTCTGAACCATCAAATGTAAAGTCACAATGACTGACCTGTCTCATCCCTCAAAATTTACAGCATTTTCTGAACCACAAATTACATGTTAATAAAAATGTAAACCACGAAATATTATTTCGGAATTATTTATCGTCTATGCAAAATGACGGAGAATATGAGTCCGATAGATGAGTATTTTAAAGGAAAGGTTCGGCTTTGGTAAAGCTATATTTCAACTGAAAGCGCTAGTCAAATGCTATTCAGCTGCATTTTTGTTAAATTTTTGGAATTTATTTTAACGCAAAAATAGTTAACAAAATGCTGTGATACCGTCAAATTTACCAAACAGCGTGACGTAAGCTTGAGGCAGAACATGTGAAGGCATCATGGAGCTGAGTGCGTTAAGGTGAAAATTGCAGTTTTGTTAGTAAAAAATGGCAAGAATTACTTTAGCTACTAAATAGCTCATACCATTTTCATTTCTAGTTGCCATAGCGCGGCTTTGTTCGCTCTTCCAACAGAGAAAACACTCGATCTCTCCCGTAAGTCGTCGATGAGAGCAGCGTGTGCTCTGAGAGAATACTAAATTTCCATGCGGGCTTCTGTCTCCATTTAGTCGCCTGTCTTGCTACCAGAGCTGCTATCATCCCCGCTGCCCTGATCTTCCGTATCTGACCGTTTCGGCTCGAATTGGTAGCCCTGAAAAACAAACACAGCTTCCTTTTCGCTTTTACCGCTGGAATCGGAACTGCCGTTCGTCGACATGATTTCACTCAATTTACTCTATCTACCCAAATCGATTAGATTAGCCGAACAGACAGAAGAGCTCCATGCCTTGACCCTACGTCATATCCGCCTTCTAGATAAAGTACAGTGGCGGCACTCTGAGGACTGCGAGTTCGCGGTTTTAAAATGATTATTACTCTTAAAACTCGTTTGGGTTCTATTGTTTTAATATGTATCAAAGGCAACCAATCCCGAACTTTTCCTTTAAGTATCTCATTTCATTTGAGGAATGTTTTTCCCATCTAAGTACAAATTTAGACATGAAATATGCTGCACAATGAAATAATGCTTCAAGAGGAGATTATGGAAAGGAACATATTGTTGACTAATAACGAGCAATGACATGTATTTTCCAATACTGGGAATTATTACAGCAGGTATACAACGCGATGTTCCCATTCTCTACATTTTTTTGAAAACCTGTTTTGGGAGATGAGGAACAAGGGTGAATCCCGGTACTTTCTTTCATACCAAAGACCATAAACTATAAAATAAGCCTATTGTAAACGAACATGTAAAAATCGACCTAAATTGTTTTTTGCATATATGACATCACTGGACGTCATCGCAGCAAACATTGGAAGTTTGCATTTTAAAATAGAGTAGGTGTCATATATATAGTGTGGAAGGTTTCGTGTTTGTACTTTAAAGGGTATCAGAGATTTTCAGGAAGTATGTCACCACATCCAGTCAGGCTGTGATTCAGGCTGTGGTTCGCACCTGGCGACTTTCTCCTATCTCTTAAGCTGCAAAAATCGTCAGTCGCCGTAAAACGCGGCGAATTTGGCCCTATCAGTTACACTGGAAAAACTTGCCGCGCGCCACTCGCCGGACGAACCACGGCGCGCGGCGACTGGCGACTTTTGACTGTAGAGAAACTCGCCACTCGCCACGCGCCGTGGACCTCTCCGGCGAGCGGCGACTGTCGACTTTCTCCTACCTCTTGACCTGCAAAAACTCGCCAGTCGCGTAAAACGCGGTGAGTTTGGCCCCATCTCTTAACCTAAAAAAAAAAATCGCCGCACGCCACTCGCCGGACGAACCACGTCGCGCGACGACTGTCGACTTATGACTTCAGGAATTCTCAGGACTTTCTCAAGTGCGCATGCCCGGGAAGCATCAACTATCGGAATATTTTGTTATTTCACTTTTAACATATGTGGACACCGTAGATGCCGTAGACCATATAATTCTCAGCATGGACGACATCTGCACTGCTCTCATAACTGTTTTCTCATTCATTCGTGCTTTCCACAAACTGTACGCACTTCTCCACGAAAGGGACAAGATATACTATATCATTAAAGTGTTTTAAAACTGTTCTTAAATTTTTTTATTGAGTTATAGGTATTTGAAATGTCTCGAATTAAGCCACAAACCCTCACGAAAGGCATGAATGCATTTGAAGTTTTGCTTTGTTTCCCAAAATTAAATCTTGCCTATATTTAGGTCCGTGTAACCTTGCACAATTCAATTTTCGTTTTTTTGCTTTTGGTTTCTCAAAATCAAAAATTGAAATTTGACCGTCAATTTTCAATTTTCGTTTTTCGTTTTCGGTTTCTCAAAATCAAAAATTGAAATTTGACATTCAATTTTCGATTTTCGTTTTTCGTTTTATTTCGCGCAAAAATGAAAATCAAATATTGAAAATTGCCTCGATTTGTCCGTTTTCGTTTTTTGATTTTAACTTTGACGCGTCAATGTTAACTGCGCACGCGCAAGGCTTATCATGTCACTTTCGGTCCGCGGAGTAGTATGGAAAGCGCAATCGGATTGTTTAGGCAGGTGTGGAGCATAATATGGAAAACCAGTGGGGGGAAAGATTTGGGAGTTTCATTACACTATAGATCCCTGGAGCCAGGCATTCGACCTAGATTATAATGGGCCAACTGCGCATGTGCAGAAGCGAGTAGGCATTCGTGCAGCAGGTGTGATGCATTATATGGAGAACAACGAAGGTGATACACACGGTAGTTTCATTAAAGTAGGATAGTATAATAAATACGTGGGTACCCTAATCATAACCCCCAAAGGAACTTCCCGCTTCGATGCGTTTGACATCCGCACTTAAAGCGTTGAAGCGTTTTTGACGCTGAACGTTGACGGGCATCTGAACGCTCCAACGATCCAGGTCCCAAAAATAGAGAATGGAGATTGGACCTGAAGCGTTGAAGCATTCAGACGTCTGGCATCAAATGTGGCGATTGTGTGCTTGTTTGAAATGGTGGTTTACGAGCCGCTTATGCGGATTTCGCGGCCCATCACCGCGATGCTTACTCTTATTGGTATTACATCTTTGTTGGTATCTTTATAAATACTATATTTCAAATCAATAACAAATAGCGGTTGTGTGCATGAATGCTGTTCGCTTTTGTAGCGCTCTAAACATCTATTTTTAGAAATGAGAAAATCTAAGACTGCGTCCTGATTGGCTCAGGCCTCAATGCCAATAACCAATGAGAACAGCGGGATGCCAACTATCCAGACCTGTCTGGAGCATCTTCACAAGTCCAGGTAAATCGTGAATCCTCGCACAGGGTTTACCTGGACAGTTTTGATGATTCGAGTGAGTTCTTGAGTCGTTGCCTCAATCTCGAACATTTCATCCCCAGAGGTTATTTTTAATTAGCATGTCGGCATCTCAAGCCGGCGGTTTTGCTTTGATTCACTATGTCGATTTCAGCCTGACATTAAAGTTATGCCAGCGATGTCACATCTTAAACAGTGCAGCTAGCGGATTGTCGTAATGAGCTAGCTGAGCCTGTTCAATAATTGGTTTGATTTAGAGGATACCCCTTGATCTTTTTTTTATCCAGAACTACCGTGAGCAACTAACCAAGGCAATGTATAGATACCCTAACAAATCGATCAATACACTGGCTCCCGAGGATGGCCTGGTGGGCCACATGCCTCTCACGCTCCACACCTCTTATACGACACGATTTGTGTTTTCTATTCTACTCGGCGTACCGGAAGTGACATCATAACCCGTCCACGTGCGAACTTAACATTGATACGTCAAAGTTAAAATCAAAAAACGAAAAACGGACGAGTCGAGGCAATTTTCAATATTTGATTTTCATTTTTGCGTGAAGCAAAACGAAAAACGAAAATTGAAAATTGACTGTCAAATATCAATTTTCGTTTTTTGTTTTTGCAATCCCAGGATCAAAAATTGAAAATTGACGGTCAAATTTCAATTTTTGATTCTGAGATCACAAAAACAAAAAACGAAAATTGAAAATTGACGGTCAAATTTCAATTTTGAGATTACAGAAACAAAAAACGAAAATTGAAAATTGACCGTCAAATTTCAATTTTTGATTTTGAGAAACCAAAAACGAAAAACGAAAATTGAACTGTGCAAGGTTAGACGGACCTATTTAGTCTCCCGATCGTTCTTTGGCAAGCCAGACTGTGATATCGCAAACCGAGGGGGCGTTGAATCCACGCCTCATTTTTCCCTGTGCTCTTGTTTACTTGCTTTTCTGCCCCTAATGTACACCAGATCACACTGAATGAAATATTATCGCCTATCTAACTCAAGTGTCAAACATCTCACTTCCCAAGGAAATCGATCAAATTGCTGACAGTTCCTTGCTCATGTTAATCGGGTGTGAATAACAAAAGCAAAAACAAATTGTCATGTTCATACACTCAGCATTTGTAGCACGCCGTATTTATTTTATTTTGCTTTTACCTTGCTTCCTAATTTAGATTTTTTTTATAAATTCTGGGAGAGTCCTGCAAAGTAAGACTTTAAATGATCAATAAATCATTTCAGTCTTTAATCAATCCAGCGAAATCACAAAATGGCGACTGACAGTGAAGTAACAAAATATTCCAATAATTGATGTGCACTTGAGAAAAAATCCTGAGAATTCGAGAAGTCAAAAGTCGCCAGTCGCCGCGCGCCGTGGTTCGTCTGGCGAGTTGTCGCGCGGTGAGTTTTTCCAGGTTAAGAGATAGAGCCAAAGTCGCCGCGTTTTACGGCGCGTGGCGAGTTTTTACATGTTAAGAGATAGGAGAAAATCGCCAGTCGTCGCGCGCCGGAGTGTGCACGGCGCGTGGCGAGTGGCGAGTTTCTAAAAGTCGCCCCGCGCCGAGAGCTTGGCCCAAATAGAACACCATACCTTCCTCATTCGCAACTTCTCGGGGATCTCCGGTTTGAGATGTCCCTCGAAGGCCATTGACGCCATATTGGACTGGAGCGTGGTCACGTGTGTTTCGGTGTCAGGGAACTGTCAGTGACGTCACGGGAATTATATCTTGCCAATACGTGGCGTGTGTACCATTTAAACTGATGGTTTTCTATTGAAACGTGCTTCGAATGAAAAGAATAAACAGTTTTTAGAATATCTGACGTAAATCAGAGACTCGCAGGGAAATATTTGCTGGTCGGGGATTAAGGCTTCCGCGAGAGTGATTGGGCTTCGGAGCCACGTCACATCTGGAGATTCATAGGAAATTCATGTTGTCGTCCCCCGAGCGTAGAATCAATCCCCTTCGTAGATTTCCGCTCGGGAGTTCCGAATGTACCTTCCTGTGAATGATTTTCTCGGTCGGTCGTGGACTGTGATATAGGCGTTGACATGGAATAGACAGGACTTAACGTTTAACAGTTATCGTTCTGCTTTCTTTTTCGTTTATCGGTCGTCATTGTTAGTTTGCTTTGCTCTCATCATTCTGCGGTCAGCGGTGTGCGGTCTTCGTTCAATGGCATACGTACAACTGTCAACCGACAGCAGTCCAGTTATTTCGTCTTGTTCCTAGTTCCCTTAATCGTTCCACTCACGAAAAACGATAGATACGCGTCAGTCATTCTAAACTCTATTTATTATAAAGATGTGTTCAGCTTTGTGTTCGAGAGGGCGACTGTCTATTAACAAAAGGTTGAAGATTGCAATTCGAAGCAATTCCATTAAACGACTGGCACTCATCTATATATTCTTGTAGATCTCTATCGATCGTCCATTTATTCAACGTGAATATGAATTTCGCCACACTTCATCTGCATGCATTCGCGTCAACAACGCTCACACAATTCCATTGAATATGTTTGACAGACAATATATTCAATAAGTAATCGTCAAATATCATTTCATCCAAACTTTGCGACGGCGGTATGATTTCAAGTTTAGGTTTACTTATTTGACTAATGACATTTTGAAACGATATCGGTACAAGGGTCTACCTGATTAAATTGATAACCCATAAATGTCTCACTCTAGAATACTGGTACATAGGTCTAAAGGTCGTTGAAAATATGCAAGAGCGTAAAATACTTGCATAGTATTATGGTAGTTCTGAACACGGTTTGAAACCGACTATAACTTGGCGATAAAAACAATCGATTCGATCTTTGTTCAACCGACAACGGTCAATCAACGGTTTGATGATAACGGTTGTCGTTCAGCGGTCATTAGTCATCGGTCTTCGTTCACGTTCCGATCAGTTTTTACTTTGTCCATTCCGCTCCTTTTGAACAGCGTTCCGGTTCTAAAAAGCTTAATCGGCGTAAATAGAATAGCACGCAAAATACATGACGAAGAATAACGATTTGTATATCTGTATTGACGTACTAGCTGATGTACAGAACCAAGCTTCAAAGAACCAAGCTTCTAATTTCAGTATCATAAAATGACGAAGCAGTATACAGCTATCGATTTCAACGAAAATGTTTCGTGACATTCATTAAGTTATTGACCGCTGATCCTGCAAAAGGAAATATGAGATTCATAATGACATTAAAATCTGCAGTTTGATTCGATGCAGTGACTAATCACTTTGTAAAACATATCTCAGGATATTCTAAGGAAGGGGCTGCATTTCAGTCTGAGAAGCAAGCAGAGCGTTTCAAAAGCTATAGTGTAATGGACTTCGGTTTAGAAATTATCAAAGTAAATCTCCAATGCAGTATATTTGGTAAAATAACGCAAAACTCTCTACATGTGTCTGGAGAAACTATATAAAACATTTTCCTTCCAGGTTATATTCCCAGCCGAAGACTAAAAGCTGCGCCATCCAGTGCAAATATCGTCTACGCCGACCACATCAGGGCTACTCATTCAGGCATTTCAAAGCTGCAATGTGCAACTGACTGCAATCAAGACTGCGGAAAATGTTGGGCCATAGGTTATAACAAGGGGCTATTACAATGTATAATGTATGACGCATTCTACACGGAACTCACGGGAAATAAAATGATCTTTCTAGGATATATGACATACGAATAATTGCTACCACTTAGCAGCAGCATTCTCTGTCTTATATCAGCTTCCTCCTTGGATGCAATTAGCATTAGATTATGGAATGCTAATCTTAGTCTACGTAACTCGTTCGCAACGAATTCTAGTCGCTGTTGTGTTCTATCCAGCTGCTTTCATTCTTCTTCGCAGCACTCTTAAATTCGTTGTGGGGTAGCAGTACCTACAATGTTCCATGTGGCTAAGAACTTTATACAGCTGCTGGCGAAAAGATAGTGTAAAAACAAACGGCAGATCCAACATTCAATAACCAGCCGTCTATAAAACATCTCCGCGTATAACCGAACTATCTTACTTATAAGATACTATATTGACTCCAAAGTCTAAAAGGTATTTAACGAAATTCTACGCGTGCTCCTATTTCAGTTTCCCCACTAATTTGCATGTAATCACAACTGTCAAAAAAAATTGTTTATTATTTGATAGTTGGGAACAGTCTGCTCAGTGAATTAATACTGGCGAATACTACCCCAGCAAATCAACATGACCGCTGGTGATATTGTCGTAGAAAGGTGTGCCTCGCCTAGCAACACCCAGAACGATAGAGAGCTAAAATATCCCCCATTAAAATCCTCCCTCCATTCCAACCCGAATTCTTAATATACGTCAAGTCTCAATGAAATCCCTCCCTCGTCTGATCTATCTCAGTGCATGCACGAAGGTTCCCGAAGTTCTAGCTTCGGGCCTAAACCGATTTGAGTGGGTTCGGAGGAATTAGCCCGGATGATGCAATCTCCTGGCAATCAGGGATCAACAGCTCCGAGCGTAAAGCTACCTCTGCAACACCCCTCCCCGTTTTCTTTTTGGCGAAGATCTTAATTCGCCCTTATAAAACCCTTCCCTATCCCAGGCAACCGTCGTTCCAGCGCTGCCAACAATTACTAAAATACGAGACAAAGACGTGAATTCTCCATGTTATATCACATGTGTCAAAATCCGTAACATGCAGTGTACAAAAGTACACTGCTCCCTAAAAGCACCCAACTTCAATAAAATGGTAACCATCCCACTAGTCCAGTCTCATTACCAGACTGTCTATAATTACACCCAAGCCCATTACAAATCTCACTCAAATGGTCAGCCCTATGGGACTGATCACTTCATTTCTCAAAAATATAATCCTTAGGCCAGCCTACCAGATTTACGGCCCCAATAAATATAATCAACCGCATGGGACTGCTCACTTTAATTCTTAAAAATATAATCCGTATGCCAGCCTACCAGCTACATGGCCGCAATAAATACGAGAACATCATCCAACCCACGACTGATATCCAGACTATAAATTGGCAGGCCAGCCTACCGGCTACATGGCCGCAATAAGCACCAGTCCGTCATACAATCCACTACTGAAACAAGCCTCTAAACTACTGGCTGTCCAGACTATACATTGGGCTCCCCATTCTCCCTCCCCTAGTAATTTCAAAGCTCGCCTTCGTCAGCAGCCAACAATTTCGAGTGGAAGGGCCCTTCAAGGGCATACGCACGAAGAGCCAGAAACGTGTGTTCGCATCACAGGCCCACTGACCCCAATGTACATACCCTCACGCAAACGGCTACTCCACCAGAGAGAATATATGTAGAGGAAAACATAGCCATGATTGCTACAGCTCACACTCACACTATAATCGAATAATCACACATGTATTCGCTCACCGAGTGGTGGCTATCCTGCCCCACCGGATTCACAAAAAATAACGCATACTACAAGATATCGGATAGACAACTCTCATCAGGGCTTCATGGCGAAGGCATGGGATGAAGAGGGACGTCTTCCTCAACCTCAGGTCTTCGACATGGCTACCCGCACTATACATATTCTCATACTGTATCTTCTCCAAGTCACTCCATATATTAACTTCACCACAGACTTTCATGAACGTGTCACATAGCTTAACACACACAGAAAACCCACAAAAAACACACAGTTATACAATCTCAACAGAAGTCACATAGAAACGCGAGTGACGCGTATATCTGCCACACAGAATCTTCACACACAGAAAGTCTCTAATCACACAGCAACCATCGAACCCAGGCGTCCAGCACCCGGTTCCCTCACACAGATTACATAAACACACCTAGTTCATCACAACGTATCATCATATTCTCCCATAACACACTACACGTATAACGCCGCAGCAAACATCACAATTTTCGAACATCCAACTCGCGAACACACACGAGAGTTCTCCAACACACACCATAATTCTAGAACAATAGTTCCAAAATACACATTACATTACACAACACATCAACAACGGCTTGGGTCTAGAATTTTTTTTTTTTTTTGTCCACAATTCCACAATGCCTCAAACAAACATCCTGTACAACAAAATCAAATCAACCCCTAAATAGGATAATTTCACATAGAAAATCAAAACCTAATACAATACATCCATCACTGCATACACGTGATGGCACACATCCATATATCCCTACAAAGCTGACACTATACTACATCTCTTCAGACGCATACACAAAATGCGTCACCAATGGCCCATCGACTAACGTCACCATTTATCAGTTACTGGCAGAGCGAAATGGAGCCCACATTAAACAAGTCATCCATTCCATAAAAATTCAAACTGCAAAAACCTTGGTGTCCCCAATAACCAAGGCTTTATCCCTAAAATCTACAACACATCCATAGGCTGACAGGAAATCGAAGCCTAGCAACAGGTCGTCAACCAAGGGTGCCACCACTATATTTTCCGTACAGTGAAAATCGGAGATGGATAATGGGTCCTGCCGAACTAGCATTCCCATACTGGTCATTCCTCGAAATGCGCCAGTTAACCGAATAGGCGAAGACGACAACCCCGGGAGACCCAACCTAGCAAATAAATGTTCACTCATGACGGTGACATGGGCGGCCGTGTCTAACACAGCAGTCACCTGCACAGACCCAACCTTAACTGGAATGGACATTGCCCATGGCTGGGAACGAGACAGAGTAACATCTCTAACTGCTGCAGTAAGTTAAATAACGCCTGCCTCGTCCCCCGTGGACGAACCCACACTACCATTTGCAGTTGCCAATTCAGCCCACCCATCTAAACCACGTATAACAGGACAAAAACGGCTTATGAGACCGGGTTTACGGCACGAGTAACAGAGTCGCGGTGGACGAAAGGGCCGCGATGATCGACGGCGAGGGGACCTCTTATTTATCCCTTTCCCTTCTGCCTTACAAGCATCAGGAAAAGCCTCCCCCACTGAATCAACGTTAACCGTCCTACATGTGACTGTCTGAAAATCCAACTCTCTCAGATTATATCGTGGGGAGTTCATATAACTCAAGGCTTCCGAGATTGTTGTGGGACTCTTTTCCATAGCAAATCTCACAGCCTGTATTTCCCTACACCCCCTAAGCAAATGTTCCACCGCTACTGACTCAATAATCTTTTCCGGTGCATTCGGATACCCGTCCCTTGCCAACCTAGCGCATCTAAAAGCAAACTCCTCTAAAGTATCCTCAGGACCCTGCACTTCCGCCTGCAAACTGCACGCGGAGGTTCCCTACTGTTATAATGGCATTCCATTGCTTTGAGGAGCATATCAAACGAGGCTTTGACTGCCTCCGATTGATAGCTGTAAAACACCATTGCATCGCCATGAATACAGTCCGTTAATTTCTTAAGACACTGGTCTTTATTCCACTCTCTACTTTTAGCTTCCAACTCAAATTTAACCCTAAATGGAATCCAGTCCCCTCTGATTCCTGAAAACACTAAAGTTGTGGGAAGCCGGGGACTTTGGCTACGGTGGCGTTCTCGGGATACATGTCGGTCGGTTGATCTGGGTCTGGACGAGCATCCGCTACATTTACTTGGAGAGGCCTCAACCTCCCTCTCGGTATCAGTGGCGGACACATCGGCCAGAATCCCATTATCTAGATCCCCTTGTTGTCCCCCTACCATAGCATCATCTAATAAAAATCCATCCCGATCTACTGGGCACTGAACGTTTGGAATCAAATTCTGGCCACTGGGCGGTAACTGATGGAATACATTATTTACATCCCTAGTGTCATCTGGAAACGCCAGACCAGCGTTCAGTCCTGTTGTTCCATTCATATCTAGTGGACATGGGGGGTCGGGAAGTGCAGCTGATGCATTTACTTGAACATGTGGTTCGTTTTGTTGAACAGGGGCTGCATTCAATTGATTTGAAGTCTCTCCTCCACCCTCAATCAATTGTTCAGGTCTATTATTCAGAAGAATAAGTGTTGGGTCCGCCGTTGTCTGTTCAGACGTCGCATGTGATGAAATCTCTGACCCTTCCCTGCTTGGAGCACTAAGCAATGCAACAACAGTCCTCATATCTAAACTCACTTGCTCCATTTTACCATCAACTTGCTCCGCCTTACCATCAACTTGACCTATTCGTGTAACCATTTGCTGAACTTGTACCACTATTTGTTGACTTTGTGCAACTACTTTCTCATCCAACTGGCCTAAAAGAAGCTCATATGCCTTAATATTATCATGCAACTGGCCCATTTCTACATCCAATGCTTCCACTTGGGCCGTTATTCTAACTTTCCATGATTCTAAACGACGGTCAACTAAAGCATTAATGTATTCCACACTTCCCGACAAGTCTAAACCTATTACCTGCCCCTCTAGCACTAGATCGGCTATATGCCCGGCACTAAACTGAGTCGCCTGCATAAAATCCTTAAAACTAAGCAACCTGCCCTCTTTCTGCAAGGCTACCACACGTGCACCTCGACTACTCCCCACCCCTTTCAATTTTTGCAGTGCTTCCTCTGTAGCCACTAACACATCAATGGGCCCTAAATCTGCCATGTTTTAGTGGAATGATATACGGTATTTGAAAATAAGTCAAAAGAATAAGCAATACCAAATCAAAATCTAATCAAATAACTTCAAATATATCAAAGACTTTCAGTGCGTTTCCTCTCCAGAAGCTCACTAAAATAAATGAAAGACAGCCCCCATTGGTATGTCTGCTACAAAACGCCAAATTTGACACCAAAAATCAATTCCTCACACTCAGTTTCCACTCCAGAAACTCATTGAAGCAAAATAAAGACAGTCCACCTCGGTATGTCCCATAGAGAATACCAAATTGGACAGGAAAATGAAACGCAGTGTCAACTACTCACATTCAGTGAATGACAAAAAATATCTAAACATGTGCAGGCTCGAGTTCAAAATGACGAAACACTTTTATGAACCAAATCAATTGTGCCTGATCAGCCATATCCATTAGCGAAAAAGAAAAATAACAAGACCCATCTCTAGAACAAGTGCAACACGTGTTACCATACAGTCAACGCGTTGTTGCAACTTCTCTGTTAATCTTCCCAGGACAAACAAAATATTCATCTCAAAAATAGTTAGTCGGCAAAATCAATCCAATAAGCGATTTTTTTAAGTTGACAGACAACCTATTCAGTCGCTGTGTCTCTGGCGACACAGACCATTCGCGAAAGAAGAAAACAGAAACGTATGCAAATTTGGAATCTACCATTCGAGGAAAATCTTGAAATAAACACAAACACGTTTCCGTTGTATCTGAATGGGGAAAACGTTACCAGATAACAAAATCAACCGTTCTCGACCCAAAATTATATTCTTCCTACAAATTCCTCATAAAGGTCGGCAAAATCCTCAGTCTCGAATCCAGAGACCCACAGAAAATAGCAGAAATCTCACACAAATGTCAACCTCAGAAACAATACAATTCAATCATACAGAAGCACATAGACAACATCACACAGCAACACCTGGAGTGACAGTGGACAAAAACTTCCATAAAAATTTTAATCTCCCCGATATACTAGCTCTATATGATAACCCAGTAAAAATATTTGAAAATTGTATAACCCTGCCAGGTTCAAATCGCATTCAATACAACTGAGTCAATTCATCCAGTTTTTACCAATCTATTGGTCACGAACGGTCAACATGCCACTACTAATAACATACCGCGTTTAGCACAGGACAATAATGCTGTATATACGGCGACGCTAAGTTCAATAAAATAAATACACTATTCGCAAGAAATGTTAACTAGTTATACTGGCTATATACCAAAAATATATTTAATAGCACGGACCGAAATGAACACATCGAGTCCCTCAAAGAGGCGAAACGATTAACTGCCACATTACACAGACCTATATATGCTGTCGACAGTGCCAAATTATACCGCATTGGCCTTACTCCAATAACACAGCGCGCCTATCATAGGGTAATAATATCGGTACTGTATATACAGCGACACCAATTTTAATGAGTAAATGCGATAGATGCACTATTTCCAGGAAATATTGACACGCTCAGTCGGCTATATACCAGAAAAATATTTGATAGCACGGACTGAATTCAACACACGACTAGTTTCACAACGAAAGAGGGGGAAAACACCTAACCGACCTATATCCACAGACCGGTGTGATCATAATATTGTCAAATTTCACTATCGCGTAGCTAGTCTATCAGCCGAGACAAAGAAAAACCTGTGCTCAATTGTCTAACACAATCGACAGTATGCCAACCGTGAAATAATTTATACAAAATTGTCCACCAAAATAGCCGACATGTCAAGATGACCGACTCCCGATAAAACAATTCAATACACAATCAACCGGTGGAAAGCCAGCTAGAACAACAGGGGTTGGGGGACAAGCGAACAAAGAGAGAAAATGGCTGGCTTCCATGCCGCGTTGTTTACCGGAATTTTTCGCAGTCTGGTTCAAAGGCCTAAATTGGTTCTCAACCGTGAAAATAAAATTAGTTTTACTTCAGACGCCAGTTGTCGTAGAAAGGTGTGCCCCGCCTAGCAACACCCAGAACGATAGAGAGCTAAAATATCCCCCATTAAAATCCTCTCTCCATTCCAACCCGAATTCTTAATATACGTCAAGTCTCAATGCAATCCCTCCCTCGTCTGATCTATCTCAGCATGCACGAAGGTTCCCGAAGTTCTAGCTTCTGGCCTAAACCGGTTTGAGTGGGTTCGGAGGAATTAGCCCGGATGATGCAATCTCCTGGCATATCAGGGATCAACAGCCCCGAGCGTAAAGCTACCTCTGCAACAATATTGCAAATGAAACAGAAATTGTTCAATTATCTACACATCCTCTTTACTTCAGTCAGTTATTAGATTGTACTGGTTTGTATGGACAAGCAAGCTCGTTCTTTTTCTTGAAGTCGAGGCTTAAGGCTAAACCAATAAACAATGAATATGAAGATTGATAAGTTTCTTGAGAAAAATGGTCCGCAGTTTGCAATGATGCCGAGTTTATTATGCACAGAAACAGTGTTAATAGCTATACTAAAACTTGTCATCCTTAAACGTCGCTACCATAAACTGTCTCCATTAGGAACAGCGGACCATAATGAACTTTGTAATTTTTGTAATTGTTCGACCAATACTTTGTTAATCCTATATGGCCAGGGTGAGTTGGAGTCTACCGCAGTTTGGGAGGGACAGAAAGTGCCCCTATATACTTTCGCTATCGCTAAAGCTAAAGTGCTGAAACTTATCACACTATATCTTTGAGTCAATAGTATCTCTAATAGTAAATGTAGTATAAAGTCCAAAATAGCCCCATGTTGACGTCACAGTGACGTCATTCTGACGACGGCATGTTTTGACATCATTGGGATATAACATCATAGGAATATTTTTATGCATTTCATGTGTACTGTCACAAGGAAATGTCGTTTTTTCAACCCCATGGTTGGGCTATTCCGAGTACGACTTTCATGATCATTTAAGAATCGCCAAATCGGAATACTGGAAGTTGCGTTTGACAGCTGAATACTCGGAATAGGCATTGGAAAAGCAACTGCAGTTGCGTTTTCGAATTCTCTTCAGCATCACCACCAATACAGCCTTCAGAGGTCTTTTACCCTGAGAATAGCATAGCTTGATCTGGAAATGTCACATCGATATTTGAAAGAATTAAAACTACACCGCTCAACTATTTATCAGACAGTAGGTTTGTACCAATACTTCAACCATTCTGAAATTCAATTATCAGAACAATTTTAGCCATTGTTTGGCACTTTGTTTCCAAGCAGCCAGGAAGAATTCAACCGTTTTTAGAATTCGTCACAATATCTGTCTGAGTTTTGTTGCGAATTTTTCAATGGCCCTTACTTTATTTGATTTTATGTCCACCACTACGCTTCAGCATACTGGAACGCCCCATCCAAAGTGATTCAATTAATTTGATATGGAGTTTATACTATCTTGATCCGTCATAACTTTAATGGACATGGGGACCTGTGTGTACAGCTCAGTTATCGACACGGGGCTGTTCAGACACAAGTGTCCATCGTTGAGCTAACAGGATACATGTACCTGTGACTTGCATAGCAAATGGTCACGTGGGCATGAAAATCTGCGGGGTATATGATTTTCGACAAAACAAAAGAAAAACAAGCGTATAATATCAGGTACATGTAATTGGAGTTTGAAATTGTGCATTCATATTATATAGATGTAAATATGTACAAGCGTCTAGTCAGTCATTCATAATTCAGCCGTCGTCCAATAAAGAATATCCGCGTCCATAATCCAAAGACCTATTCCATATCCATATAACAGTATTAGCACCAAATTCAAAAAAGACAATCATAGTATACATAAACATAGGCTAGTTTCCTGCAATCCATAATAATCGTTCTAAAGTCGTTATCTAGAGAATGGTGTATCTCAGTCACGCTTTGATTGTGACTGTTCATATGAGCACCATGAGGATCTTGAAGTACATGGGTTCATACGACCGTTTGACACTTTTCACAAACGTACCGAGCCCAGTAAATAACACTATGTTGTCGAAAGACATTGTCCAAACAATCGCTCGAGATGTCGATATTTTTGTTGTATTAAAAGAGATATGTCATCTGTATGAAGTAGGTATTAGCCTATCTGATGAGTGCAATTTGAAGATGTTACCCTAGTGGGCACTACACTGAACATGAGACAAGCGATAGCCGTACAGTCAGATGAGAACGAAATTGATTTGGCACTATAATATGGGTAACCGTTTCTTAAGTATTTAGTAACGGGTTATAGGTGGACAAGGATATCCATTGTTTGTTGAAGGAATGAGTTGAACCTAATAAGCTTTTAGACCAGTTCTGTCCATGAGCAGTCCTGTAGTCCTACGTACCTGCATGTGTCTGCTTAGAGGAGGGACCTGTTTTCTTGTCCTCTGGTGTCTATACTATCACACTGTTGTTGCCAGATTTGTCAGCATTATTTGAGAAATGCTATTTTCCTGCCATTTGCAAATTGCCCGGTAATGAGTGAGTGAGTCAGTCAGTCAGCCAGTCAGTCCATCCGAATCCTTTCGTCGGCAAAATAAGGAGAACCGTTGACATTAGAACTTTGATTTTTGGCATGAAGCTGCATTAGAAGACTGTTCTGAGCTGGCCTACTTTTGATGAGAATTTCTGGGGATTTGTGATGAAAATCATCATTCTGACTTGGGTTGTGCCTATCTTAATATAGGCAACATTTCTCTTGGGGGGGAGGGGGTCCAAGAGCTCAGTGCGCAGTCCTAACGTCTACACTACTTCGTAGGTGCTGTGAAGTTAGTCACACTGCTCATGTATTATTATTGCATTATGTATATTCATAGTTTAACTGGTCTGTGCAAATTAAGTAATGTGGTCAGATAAAATGTAGTAAGGTTTATATTATTATAGGTGCATTTCGTAAATCTTTGGCTGTTCCCCTTTTGTAAATATACAGTTTGTTTGTTTATATATATTGTTCATATTTAGTTTACTCTAATGTACCACTGTCTTTCTGCTTTGATACAGCAAACTGTTACCCTCTTTGTCTTTTCAAGATGTAAATAAATGTATATTTGTACAACCATCTCCTGTCATATGCCCCACTGATGTTTGCAAATATATTGTATTCTAAATGGACGGAGTAACATTTCATGATTTTTGCCAGTCATGGCATACGCCGTTGTTTATAGATGATTGCCAAACTAATGATGGAAAATACAAGTTTACCGCTGTAAAAAGCAGTATATGACTCAATAAATATTTGCAAGTTTCATCAAAATGTAATTTCGCTAATTGGCATCGATTTATAAAGATGGCATATTTCGTGCCGATGAATAAATCCTATAGACTATGGAGAGAACCGGACAGGCAGTGGTTACATGTATATATGAGTATAGAGCACATGTTTTTGTATATCAAATTGTTTCGCATATGTTAAGAGTAAAGTAGTCCTAAAGTACAATAACCACCCACTACAAAGAAGTGTCTGTGCGATTGTGTAATGAGATAAGATTTATGTATGAAAATGATCAACATGCTACACAAGTTACAAACCATATTAACAGAGAGAGGGAAAGAGAGAGAGAGAACTAGATTTACGTTCAGCAATATCACAGCCAGATTGCGACAATAAAAAAGAAAATCATGTTTAAGTACGACAAGAAAGAAAGTAAACAACCGAAGAACAATCTAAAGGTGATAGACAACACATTAACGAACTGGTACATACATTAAAATTTATTCAACGAACCGACAGCTCTCAAATACTTTAACCCTATCTGGTCGGGGGTGAAACTTTTTGTTTGATCATCGATGAGTTTTGATTTTGGAACCAAAAATAGTAGCACACATCACTCTGCCGCCATCTTTGAAAGTATCAGTATATATAGCATGATGCGATTCATATTTTTCTCTCATTCGACCAAATTCTTGCTGATACACACACTGATTTGCGTCGGCCTTTTTAAATTATGTCCGTGTAATATCTACTAGCGGTTCGGTTAAGTGCCACGTTGGAAATGACATACATTTTTTAGGTAAACTCTGATCAAGACTAATACCGTCTGCAAAAATGTGTGGTTTAATACGAAATGCAAGATGTAGAGTAAGAGTCGGTTTATTTGAATATAAATCTTTATGCGGATAAACGCTTAAACAAGTCAGTTCTATACAGGATTTGAACAATTTGACCGCAATTTCGTTGCAGTGGCAGCTTGACTTTTCGGAGTATCACAGGAAGTTCATCTGCCTCAACATATATACTTTCCTTGATGTTCTAAACGTTCCGAGACAAAGTCTTTGTCCATGATACAGAATTGGATAAAACAGGGTCATATTTACGGTAATTTACTATAATTTCGCAATAGTTACTGTACAGTTTACATTTATCTTAATTTATGTTAAACTAATCTGTTGAACAACTAGTTTTTGGACTACCCTCTGAGACACAGAACCTGAGCTTTATGAATCCACCATTACGTACTAGAAAATGAATCGCAGGCTCAAGAAAGCTGAATTGAACAGTTTCTCAACACTTGTAGAGACGAAAACATCATATCTAAGTGTTGCATTTATCTTAGTTTGCTGTGCATTTCATGGTAAAATGGTGGCAACTTTGCTGCACTAAATCTACAGTGCATTACTGCAGCAAAAGTTTAAAATGCGAGTACCTAAACAATAAATGAATTTGGAAAAGGCAGCACCAGGGAGCGAATATATTATTTCAATACTTTCCTGAAAATACAAACGGTCATAAATATTGAATACTGCATTGATATACATTATTATGCTGATTACTGAAATCACACAAATCAATATCATGGTCCAGTACCAACAATATTCTCATATGTAGATCCTAGAACAATATATTTGATTAAGAACGTGGATATTCTGGGTTCCTGAGCTGAATAATCTCGCACATATGCTTTACTTTTGCACTGCTCATGCTCAGGACAGATTGACGGTGTTAATTAAAGTTATGTAAATTCAGTGTTTAGTAAATAATTGCTTACAGTAGATGCACCGTTTCTTGTGCAATCCATATGCAATCCAATGGTGGGCAGAGATTTGTGTCTGAACTGTTACGGCTAAATGGTATAAAATGTGATGTACATTTATTTCATTCGTATGGTTCAAGTAAAAACCTTACTTTCTACACTGCAATGTTCACACAAAAAATCATTACGGTGGAAAAATATGACCCTATTTCTGCGGTACATGCAATGTCGGTAACATAAACGGACGATTTATTCCTGGTGGAAGTCTTCCTATCTTAAAACCTTATATATCGGCAGTCTAGATACCTATGTGGTGCTGTTCTTGCACTTTTAAAATCTTTATGACGTTTAGACTCAAATACAGACATTCCACTGCTTACGAGCCAAACAATACAGAATTCCTCCAGCTTTATAATATTCTATCATACCTGATACAGCTCAGCTTGATTTAAAATCGTCTCATGAACAAATAAATCCTAAATTTCGAAAGGCCATCCGTTTACTGAGTGGACCAAACGTATACACGTTTTGTATTCCTCAACATTTCCATTTACGAGAAGAGACTCATTATTGAACCCCAATTGATTTTGCTTTAGTTCTACGCCACCACCAACAATCGAAATCACGCTTGCCGGGTTAGAGGTTAAAATACACTGAGTGACGTCACTTCCACCAAAACGCCATATTCGTTGAGCGAAAATCACGAATGAAATATTTCTGGCTCTGATGAATTTTTCTCCCGGACTGCTGAACGGACAACAATTACGAGGGACTCGAAACGTTGTGGTTTTGCTGGTGATCATATTGGGCTCATCTAGAGTATACTTGCATATACGCACCCCCCCCCCCCCCCTCCCGAGCAGAGGATCCACATTCAAAATGGAGATCATGGTGCGATACCAGAAAAGTGATGTTTTACCCTTTTTCTTCAAAATGTTAGCTTTACTGTGGATAACAGTGGAAAAGCTTTTATTTCACATCAGATTATTATTTGCTAATTTATTGCGCCGTGCTTAAGCAAAAACATAGAAAAATCGACCAAAACTGCTTTTTGGGAAAATGACATAAAATATTTTCCGTTAGAGCTTGTGCCAGTGGCTTAGCTCTAAATGTGGCAATGTACTTTTGGAAATCATAGCTAGATATGACCATGCTGATCAGGTGTGGCTATAGAAGCAAGTTGGTAAACGCACCCTGTCGACTGATGGCGCCACTTGGTGGCACAGGTAGCTAATCCGGCATAAGCCGCGCAAGGTCCCTTAAATATTTTTTCTTGTCACGCAAGCTGGGGTGTGCAAATTTCCCACGATATATCATAGGGTCAAATAATGTATAAAAATCTAAGATGACCTCCTTGATGACGCCATATTGGAGCCATATTAAAAAAATGCATTTTTGGGTCGATTTTTAGTCAAGTTAAAACTGTTTTCTTCCGAAATCGACACACAAATGCATTTATGAAATAGGATGTCACTGAGGCGTCATCATAGCTGCCATCTTGGATTTATTGTTTTAATTTCTGGGTAGAACTTGACCCCAATATATATTGCGGGAAGTTTCAACGCCCTAGCCTAAGTAATAAGGAAAATGTATAAGGAAACCGCTTCGGCTTATGCCGGATTAGCCCCCTGTGCCACCAGGTGGTGACACCTGCCGATAGTTGGCGTTGCCAATTTGCTTTTATAGCCACAGCTAGTCAGCATAATCATATCTAGATATGTACCAAATTTCATGCTTGTTTCCAAAAGTGCACAAACATTGTGCTATCCCAATGAACTATATAGTGTGGCAAGTTTCAACTCCCAAAAGTTATAGGAATAGCAAAAATATTTGGTTGAGTCGGGGGAGGGCGGTGGGCGGGGGGAGAGCGGAATACACCCCAAATCGCCCAGGCCAGATTGGTTTGAATGTACTGAGGCTTTTGGACTCCATAGTATTCGGACTAAATCTTGCATTGCATGCCAAAGATATGCAAAATTAATCTTACACAATTTTGTGACACAGTCATGACAGTCGGTCCTGTTGTTCGACATACACGATTAAACATATGCTTTGATCATCCCAAAATCTCGAAAACGACTGGTCTGGGAACATACAGTTTACATTCTCAAAACATCAGTGGATTGCATTATGGCGAAGTACCTCTCAGATGACGATCGACGAGCAGCAAACATGAACATGTAGTTATATAGTGATGCATGAGAGAGAAATTTTCGTTGAATCCGTTTAACATAGAACACAATAATGCAAATAACTAATGAATCTTAACCCAGTCTATACAACCGCCTCCTTTTGTTTCCCTAAACAAATTCAAAAGATCTCTGGAAGCAGCTTATATCGATCTTTCTGTGGATTTCTAAAGGGTTCCAACATACGAAAGACCAATCTATATCTGGATCAATTTATATCCGCATCATACGTTCTATATTGACGTCCACCTAGGATTTACACTTAAGTCGTACTAGAGAATGAAACGATATTATAGAATGCAATATTTTGACTGCATCAAATACTACAAATGGCGAGCACTGTAATACATGTATTATCATAATAATGTATAGAGACATCCAAACAATCAGCTCTGTGGATCTCTTATTTTTATTTTCCGAACAGTTATAATCCACTTGAGATGATATATACAGTGAGTCACTCCACGGAGATGATATATTAAACAAATAGTGTTTGTAATTTTGCTGGCTGTGGAATATACGAATAATTGTATACATTGAATACAAAGTTTCAAACGTTCGTTATATGGAACACATTATTCAAGTAGAGGCGTCATAATTGACATTCAGGATCTAATTGTCGTACATGAAGAATTTCCCTATCCATATCATAAAAAAAGTCCCGGTTTGATGGTGGAAGATCTTGTGTTATATGAATTTAATACGGTCATGAGGGTCAGTACAAACCAGTTAAAGTTCCTCATATGATCCTGGGTACATGCAGATTTAGAATATGTATACACACCGATAGACCTATTGAGGTAAAAGATTCTACCACTGGTCAGTTATTGTTCAGAAACATAAATTTAAAGAAAAATAGATGGACATTGCATTTTGCATGAATGATTACTTTTCGGGCATTACATGACAATCGAATGTGATAAATATTAATAATTATCAGGCTAGCAAATTCCCGATGTTGGCCGAAGCTAATGACAATCCTCCACTAAACTGAAACAATGATGACAGCAAATGTGATGTATGCAAGGAAGACGGTGTATTTGGACACTACAACTGTGCGATATTACAAAGGTTTCGACGTACGTACATACGGTTATTGGTGGAGGAACGCAGCATTAGATACGGTATTGAGTATACCATGGACGATAACAGCCGAAATGTTATAGACTCCATTGTGGATACAGAATAAGTTATAGGTCGGCAATGGAGAGATATATCGGATTAGGAGCCTGATATCATAAAGTGGTTGACCGTTGTGCAGTAGCAGGCATTACAACATGACGAATGAACACAGAGTAAGGTTGAATAAAGTAAAATGAATT
The DNA here is from genome assembly GCA_036873755.1 of Hanleya hanleyi. NCBI lineage: Eukaryota > Metazoa > Mollusca > Polyplacophora > Lepidopleurida > Hanleyidae > Hanleya > Hanleya hanleyi. The sequence continues at coordinate 20,940 of JAVTVY010037122.1, read as the reverse complement.
ACTTTTTGCGGTCATTATTATTCAGATTGAGACTTCCCGTGATCTGAGCTTCAGATCCAAAAATAATCATCGCTCATAATCGGAATGCCCTATCCACACGCTGGCATGAGAAGAAAATAAAAGCAAGTTACAAGAGTCTGGTCCGTCATTCGTAATTCAGCCGTCGTTCATTAAAGAATATCCGCGTCCATAATCCAAAGACATATCCATATTCCATATAACAGCATCAGCACCAAATTCAAAAAGACAATCATAGTATACAAAACATAGGCTAGTTTCCTACAAGAGAGAAGCTGTCAAGTTTTCAACGATGCCGGCAAGACATCATGATGTTCCAAAAATATCAACTCCGTATCGCTGATCAGTATTCTTAATCCATATGATATTCGTTGTAAAGTCGTCATCTAGAGAATGATGTATCTCAGTCTCGCTTTCATTGTGACTGTTCATATGAGCACCATGATGATCTAAAAGTACGTGGGATCATACGGCCCCTAGCCCCGGGTTAAGCGGCGTTAGACACAAGTTACGAAACGTGACGCCATAGATCTTACACGCTACGCTCGTATTTTGCTATCAGCATGCGATATGTATCGCCAAATTTGAGAAACTTCGAGTGGAGGCGCTTGGTGGCGTAGCCCTGCTTTATAAGTTTCTGCAATAATGTTTTGTGACGTTGATTAAAATCGTCCCATTTAACACAGGATCTAGCAAATGCTACTAGGCGAGATATGTATACGCCATATGCAGATCTCACTGGAATATTACTGTCCAGAAAGGGATAGTTTACGATGTCGAAATTGTAATCATCTCTTTTGTCATAAAGTCGACGACAGAGAAGATCCGCTTCATTTCTATAGAGATATAGGTCTAAATATGATGTGCCGGTAGGGCTATCTGTATTTTCCTTCAAATCCGGATATATATCGTTCACTGCGTCAGTTATATAACGATTATCCACAGCGAGAAGCTCGTCTATATAGCGTTCGATGAATGAGAAGGAACGGGCTTTACATTGATCGGTTTTTAAAGCGCCGGCATATAGTCATATTTATAAGAGAACAGATATAGGTCAGCCAACAGGGGCGCACAATTAGTACTCATAGGAATACCTATATGCTGTTGATCTGTTGTGTTGCCAAATTTCACAGAGATATTTTAATGAGAAATTCAAGCAACTCTATATAAACAAAGAAACACACCACGAGTGCTATATCCTGTATGTAGTAGAGCTAAAGAATGCTTTATGACTTCTGACATTAATATATCTCCGATCAGTTTTCTTGAACACAGATACTATTAATGAACTTAGACGATCAATAAGTTCCTGATGAGGGATTGTAGTATAGAGAGTCTGTACTGTATGTGACCTTTAGCATCAAGTTCTTCCGCAAGACATTCTTCCGTAAGTTCTTCCATAAGCACAGATCTGTAGGTTCAATAATTTTGACTTTTATGTTGATTCAATGTCTCTCAGTTGATTCCTTAAAGTTATATGATATATACATATACTTGCAATGAGAAGCAGAGATATATACCCAAGACGCCACAGTTTCCTCTAAATTAAATCTTTGGGGTAATAAGTATCAATTTATATCATGCTGTAAATGCAGACAAACAATATTTGCATGCCAATAATCACTGAAACGGAACTATCCGGTTATTTTTCGACTTTCAATAACAGTTTCTACCTGTGTCTTTCATGTCTATTGGCTATATTTTTCCACGTTGGTGATAAGATTAAAACGACTGTTTGACTCGAAAACCATGGATATCAACTGTCACTACCGATATACGCTAGCAGTAATCGGTTGCCATTGTAAACATAACGATATTGAAAGTTTAATTATATCATGAGGACGAGACTGGACACTATTTGGAAATGTTATTTAAAATGACAAAGGTGCTACTCCAAATTCTGTGTTGTTTGATTTCAGGACGATCCATTATGTATCTATAGAAAACGTTTCTTCCCGAAAGAGCACAACAATACCTTACCAAATTATGTATTCGATTGAGGCGAAACGTTTTTCCTTGTGGAGCGGAAACATATCATGGGCAAAACATCCTCATCATGCTCACGGTTGCCAAGAGATTGATAGTTAGTTAATCCTCACAAAAAATGCTTTTCGGATCTATAACCGCAATTGTCCCCAGAGTGAGTAAATAAGCCTTGTTTTACTGAATGATATTTGAAACACTGAGCTAAATACATGATATATTTGTTTACGCGCTAGGAACGAGGCTGAATAGAGGAAGCGATCGAAGGCGAATCAGAAGTTCAAGGGAAATCCAATGGCACAATACCTATAAAATAAAACACTAAAGCGAAGAGAGAAAGAATATAACAATCGTGTTTGAGAAGCGCAGGGTAGACATCCGAAGGGTCCGTTATCCCATCAAGAGGCAGCTAATTTCCTTATGAAAATAAACCAATCAATCTTAGGTTATCAATGAAGAATATTCAGAATTGCATCACAAACACGACTCAAATATAACCCTGTCGTCAAATACAGGATGTACAACCCACTGCTATTGGTACTGGCCTTCAGTCAATTATCGATTGAAGCAAGTGGATAGACTCTTTGAAAATACATTGTATGCGTTTGCGTAGTGGAGACGATGGCGGATAGTCGAGAGAAACTGTGAACAAATGGTGATACGGTTCCCTAGTTTCGTACCATATTGTTGGCTCTCAATTAGGCCGAGGAGTGACACAATGGTATTAAATGTTATACACTAGCACGGCCAGGTTTGGGGTACAGATAATCTTGCGATTGTTTATATATTGATTCTTGTACATGTATTTTTCGCATTTTTCCTGACATTGGGAGAAATTTATTCATCAGGATAGACTCAAGTTTAAAATATAGCAGCAAGCTGCAATCCTCGAGTTGCAAGCGCCCATCGCAGCCAATCAACCAACAGCAGTAGTTTTGGATCACCCTAGTTGGCAAAACGTCATTTGCTTCCTTTTACATCTAACCTACACAGTTACCATTGAAGAACAATCCGTCAATTAGCAAATTTGAGGGGTTTTCATCTGAGAATTGCGGAAAAACTATTGAAGCTACGTTGAAATGGTTACATATTTCCGAAAGAGCTGCTCCAGGAGAATATAATGCTACAAGTCGAAAGTTATAGCCCCAAGAAGATGTGTTCAGTTTCTGACCAAATTCAAGATGACGGTCAACCCATGTGACTTACGAGCAAAATTTTTGCTTATTCGTGATCGCCATATCGAAAAGCATATAGACAGTGACTTTCCCCGTCCAAATCCATAAATTTTGACTGATCGGTGGCGGCACTTTTATTTTACGGACAACTTTTCAAATGCAAATTTGAGAGCACTTGATCCATCCATCATATATGCCAAGTTTCAATTCAATCGGCCCAGCGGTTCCAGAGAAGAAGATCTTGGAAGGTTTTAGGGTAAATCCAAGATGGCCGCCAAAGCTCATGACCAACAGGCCTCTTCTTTGTGTATTCATTAGATCTAATGGGTTCAACCACCACGAAACCGCCATATTCATCATCGGCGTGTCCCATAACTTACATTTTGTCGCTTCCGTTATCGAAATCCTTTACTTGAAAATCTTATAATTGACAAACTTGGGTGAATTACGATGGAGAATAGCGGGAAAACTATTGAAGCTAGTTGAAAATCATTCATATATTTTCGAAAAAAACTGCTCTTGGACTCTCTTATAATGCAAGAAACTGTACCTCCCGTGGTTCCAGAGTTATAGCCTGTACAAGATGTGATCCGTTTCTGACAAAATTTAAGATCGCGGCCAAACCACGTAATCTAGGAGCAAAAGTTTCGCATATTCGTGCGTGATCGCCATATCGCAATGCATATAGATACTAACTTTTCTCGCTCAAGTCCGTTATTTAAAAATCCGACAATTTTGATTGGTCAATGGCGATCATTTTATTTTACGGGGCAAATTTTCAAATAGAAAACTCAGAGACCCCGATCCATCAATCATGTGTACCATGTTTGGAGGCAATCGGTCCAGCGGTTCAGAGAAGAAGATATTGGAAGTTTTTAAGGTAAAATACAAGGTGACCGCCAAATCATCTCACCATTGGGCCTCTTCTTAGGATATGCATTGGATCTAATAAGCGAGAATCACCATGTGAAATTGCAACTTCGTCGATGCCGCGGTATTGAATACAAACTTGCAACAAAATTTGGCGGAAACATTAAAAAGAATACAATAATAAGAGGTTTGTAGTCAGTCTCTGGCTTGCAACGCTAATTAGTATGATGCTGAGGATCTTTTAACGAAGCGATGTTATCTCTGACCTAAACTGAGTTGCTCCCAAACCCTGAAATACATGTACAGTGTTTAGATTTTCAGAGACAAAAGGCTCTGGCATCCTTTATATACACTATAGGGGTTTGCCTGGGAATCAAGAATGACTCACGTCGTCCAAACTGGAAATTGGACGATATACATGTACTTGAATCATGGTGGATAATAATAAATATTGAGGTATTTATTGCGAAGAAATCTAAACCGTGGCATGACAAACAAATAGATAACTATAAAATAATGATGCTCCATATTGTTGTTCTGACGGCAAACGATAATGTATTGTTTGAAGAAAAACAAAAACACTTTCTGCTGTGCGGAATTTATCTTATTGTTAGCGGCAGCTGAGTAATATTGAGGGAAGCACGTCATTTTCCTCATTTCCGTTCCGGTATTGCGTAATGTCACCTTATCTGCTTACTAGTATGCAATTCGGAAAGAGGAGCTGCGTTGTCTGAGGATCAGATGTTGAATCGAAGACGTCAAATTGGTTATTTAAAAAGTAAGGTCCCGAAGATAGTCTGTACATAACCACTGCATAAGATCAGGAGGTATTAACAGCCAAGTCGTCACCTTTAATATCGTCTTGTGCCTTAGATCCACATGACCTGTTACAACCTAAATTTAGGCTAATAATTTAGAGACATTGGCACACTGATAATGTCGACTGATTGCGCGTTATGTCAAAATTGGACAAAACAGGATAGAAAACTTCCTATAGAACACAGAAAGAAGAGAGACGATGGCATAGGCGTATTTCAAAACAACGTCACACTTACAAAGCGTAACTGCTCGTTTCCTGTCGTGTTTCATTGTAAGGTTGGTTAACGTCACAAGTGAAACTTGTTATTGTACGTGTTGAAATCATACATATTTTCGATCACGCACGTCTCGTCAACGTTCTGCTAATAATCTGACACTTTGCATTGTTGTTTTGCACGTATGTCTCCATGCATTGAGCTCAATACAAATCCAAATCAAAAGAACATTTTCCACGTATGCTTGCGCTCTTCATATATTAGGCAAATGACCTATGGATGAGATGGTATGAGAAAAACAAGACGTATTTAAGGAGGTCCTAGATAAATCCATTTCTGCGCATCAACCAAAATACCGATATTTAAAAGAATTTAATAGACAAGGAAAACGCAAGCATTTAAGAGAACAATGGAAAAAGGTTTTTGAATTGGATAATACGTTTTCCAAATTTTGGGGTTATACGACCTCAGCGAAGTAACACTGACAAAATGACTTCGCGAAATCAGGGTAATTTGACCTTGTTGGCACCCTGATGTCTCGAAGAAAAGCCTGGTGATCCTTCATTTTTATTCGATTTTCCGATTCAGCATTGTCTCAGAAAACCATTGAGGCATTTTGGAGAAAATGACACTTTAACTTCTTAGAAAATATTAGCTTTTTCTATGAAATTAGATAAATTTTTCATAGAATTCCTATCTAATCCCATATATTAGAGTAGGGTTAAACCATTATAATACGCCAGATAAATTCCTAGATTATGTGAAATTAAGCCCGGTGACCCGTGAATTTGACCTTTTATTTTGAATGTTGAAGGTTTGTTATACCTCTTGTGGAAATCTAAGAAAAATGACATTTAATTTTCAAATTGTCTGGACCCTCCTTAATAATGGAGGATGAGTTCATTCTAGTTCGTGGGTTTCGTGACCGATTATACTTCTTGCGGGAAACTGCATCCAACGACGCATCTCGGCTGATTACGAATCTTCGCTAGGCAGAGGAATCTATGCATTCGTGTATGGAATCATTTACATATTGGGTAAATATTTATAATAAGAATATAAGAAACCATTCGTGGGCGCTATCTGTAACTGTTTCAGACATCTTTTGTAACCTAAGAAATTTCACAAGTGTCAACAAGTTGTGTCATTGAGCGAACAACAGGATTGCTTTGAAAAGCAATTCCTTGAAGGTATTAAATCCAGTTAAGATCGATTGAAGGCTGTCTGCTAAATGTCTAACCGGACGCCTTTATTTGAAGAATATATACACATTGAACACGGGGAAGAAATAACCGAACACGACATCGCACTTGAGCTAAAGCTAGTGTTATTCAAGCAACATATGTGTAGATATGTAAAAAAAATAGTAATGTCTTGACACCGGCCGGGAATGAATTGTGAATTATGACATGGATTCTGATCACATTGCAATATCATTGCCACACAACAAGATTATGATAGACTTTGACAGGCTAGTCGTATATTAGGTATCCCGGATGAGTTGTACTTCCGGATAGTCTGGAGTAGTAGGCATCATACAGTATACAATCTGATAGATCCTGGTTATAACCGATGGACAAACATCTTCCGCAATCTTTATAACAATAATTCGTACATCGCACCAATGATGTACCGGGATGTCTACTTATAATATGATTACTATAAGCAATATCCTGACTAGAGAGCACAGCCTTAAACCTCCGCCAAGGAATGGAACCTATGAAAAGACAGTACAGGTAAACTTTAAGCGATTTTTGTATTGGCAATACAGCAGATGATCTATTATCATTATCTCAGAAATATTGAGCTTAAAAAACATAATTTCTCCAATGTAACATCTAATTCATTTGCACAAATGAGAGCAGAACTGATTGGAAGAAACCAAGAAAGTGCATTCCGTTAAATCAAAACATTCATTAAACAACCAAAGTCTTAAAAGAGTTTAATGCTCATCTGATTTGGAGATTCCACGAGGAACCAGATTTCAGCTTCAATATTTTAATGATTGTTACCTCTCATGTCCTTTTCGCAGATGAATCGAGAAACCGTATAGCATGGGTTGTCAAACGCATAATATACGCTCTTGGAGAAGTGGATATTGAGGGCGGGAATGACTAAATGTTGCAGAATAATGACGCAATGTTGGATACCATTGACATTATCGGGTTGAACAGTTGACCATTGAATGTGGACGGCGTCTGTTCCATCTTCCCAGATAAACCTGCCTTCTGTGTAATCAACGAAAGGATGGGAAGTAAAAACATTTCAGTAAAATTGAGCAGAATAAATAATGTCAAATAATAGTAATAAAATAACTGAACAAATTTGTATCGAAAACTCGCATGCATGAGATATAATGGCATGAGATCTAATTGTCGACATAATGGAGTCAATGCTACTGGAGGATTTTTTTAACATCACGGATTGCATGACATAATGATTGTGTTGTTTATTTGGTAAAATAAACAGATTAAGTTTCAAAGATTTAACGTGTGGAACCTGTTGACTCACAGAAGACACCCTATTTTTTTTATACCCACATTGATAATTTATTCATATCAGGAATTTGTTTAGTTGGTCCTTAGAATTTCCAGAACATCAGTGTTGGTATGCCCTCTGATAAAGCTATTCTAAATCATATCAATTCATTTCAAATCATGAGATACTCACCTTCTTTTAGATCCGACGCACCGACCCAATAAATGATCGTAGAACCGTTAATTTTATTCAGTATGAACTGTTGTTCCTGGTTCGTGTTAAACTTCACTAAGCGAGAACCAAGTTGACGACAGAAACAGGATGCTTCATGCCAGGTTAGAAACTGCTCAGAGAAATAGTAGCAGCTTTCGTATTCTTCGTAACACTCGAATCCACCGAGACACATGCTGAAGGATATCTGGAAACATACCAGCATCAACGATCAAAAACGACACGTATTTATGAGAAACACAAACAAAACGAATACCTGACGGGTGATGCATCACGAAAGATAATCTGGTTATGTACAATGAGTGGTATTTTCTCTCTTACAAGAAACTAGCGCGCTAAATTCTGTCCATTTTAATAACTCGTCCACCTTAGAACTTGTAAACAATCAACGGTTGCTTCGACATAAATTTCAACAAACCCCTTAAGAAAATCATACAATTCTAGATATTTTTTGGCATTTACTATAAAAATAGAGTGACATAATGTATTGAAGTTACCGCGGATAAAGGTCACTGGGACCGTATACTGTGAAAAAAGATGGTCGCTGGTTTTGTTGGCTTATCTAATTACCAACCTTAGCGTATCTAAAAACTCCACAGTCCTTTTATCACATTATACGGCTCCATTTAAATACATTTTGACGTTAACCTATGCACAGGTTTATTGGGCACATGAAGCCACTAATAAGGTATTTATAAGGAGATTATGTAAAACTTATTCAAAGCGTAATATATTATCTATATCAACGTGAAATGGTTTTAATTTCACTCTGTGATACACTCGGCAAAAACAAAAATTTATGCCAAACCAACCGCTGATTTATTTACAAGATCCAAAGTAGATGGCCCATTAAAATGGACAGATTCCGGTGCTGGTGCCTTGGGAACACGGCGGTTTGGTTATGGTCGAGGGAGTTCTTCACGAACGCCGGCTGGCTATTCTGCAATTTATTTCGGGTCCGATGCTTTGTTGGTTTCTCAAGCGAATATCGCTTTGTTTTTCATAGTGTAAGTATGAAATGTCGATATATTGCATGGAATTGTATACCATGTCTATAATAAGCGGCTTGTTGCTCCATAACAGTGCCCACTATTTGACTCCATGGCGATTAGGTCTGATTTCGTATTCGTAGCTTGGTGAACCAAGTCAGATCAGATCAGCGACGCAAACATTGTATCGATTCCCTTGTTTCTTTTACCACAAACAGTGATAAAATGGATGTAAACATAATAATCTATGTGCGTGTAGCTAACCAACTGAACTTGATACATCTGACATCTGATAATTAATTGTCATCAATTCTACATGATTCTGTACACCTTTAATCACGAGAAACAAGTGTATCATCAGTGTTCTTTTTTTAACCGTACCAGTACGGCAGTCAAAAGGGTGCACTCTCTGATACAACCATATTTTGTTATTCTGATTGGGATACCGGTTGTCATGTTCAATAAGTTTGAGCAACATACAGATGAAGACTCACGTATAATACTTGTCTTTTGAAGAATACTTTGGTGAAGGTGACATAATAAATCAAGCTATATTGACGCTGCATTTATTTCGAACTGGTCCATTCGACTTTGGTGTTTATTAGCTCTGCGGAAATCTGGAAATGATGAAAAACATTCAGTACTTTCCCATTCGCGATAAAGCTTTTGCAGATAACACCTATGTTTTTCTTGATCTGAAACGATTTAACGAAACTGAAACAACAGTCCATCGATGTCTCTCAGGCCTGTTCAATGAAATGCTGATGCGCATATAGGAATGATATGGAATCAATATTTATAACGTAGTCCTCATAGTATGAAGTCAGGATGTCGTCTCCAAATTTCCGAGACAACAAAATTTCTATCCATAATTCTGTAAGGCCGAGGTCTATCGCTGAAATGCTCAATAGTACATGTATCACCGAGACTGACATCAGTTTTAGTGTTCAGAAACTAGAGCAGTGGACCCATGGAAATTTACAGTAAATACTGGATATTATTTTGTCTAAAAAATCACCATGGCCTGGACTACATGTATGTGGTAGGGCTCCTGCAGCTTCATGATTACATGTATGTGGTAGGGCTCCTGCAGCTTCATGATTTGGGATGCATTTTTACGGTAGTTCTCCACTCATGTAACACCGAGAGGCTGAAATGTAAGTACGACAAAACTGTCTCCGGGAGAAACTATACAATAATATGCCGCAGTTTTCATCATTTCACACCACGAATCAAACCATCGTGTAATTCTAATACCCATGTCTAGTTTCAATTCGGATAACGCACTGATGTCACTAGGGGAATATTTTCAATTTACGATTTGAAATAGGTCGCTGGAATGAATTAGAAGGTTTATATTGATGTTTGCGGCTATTTGCAGAACAAAGGACGGAAGATAATACAATATTTTACAGTAAAATTCCACGCTTTTCCATGGAAATATGAAATACATATTTTTGTACTCTTAGACTTAGGCAGCTTTCCCATTTATCATTTTTCCTTCGTTTGTTTGAAACGATGAAACACACCCAAGTCTTTCTGTACCCATGGCTTTCATCTTCATAAAAAAACCATTAAAATAATACGTTCAACGCATTGGTTCCTTCTTTGTTTGCCATCGTTTCATCGTTCGTTGGGAGACGCAACAATACATTCACGTGATGATCGCATTATTCAGCCTGCTAACGCAATCTCCGTGGGTACGGAAAAAGAATCCCATAATTCAATGCCTATGCTGTAACGTATGGACATGAATTACTTTTACTCCTAAATAGATGTTGGAGTTTGACGGCGAATATTTGGCTGATGAACATCACTTTCGCAGTTACATCACAATGGAAAATGAAAGTACTCAAGAGTACTATTGTCTGGAACAATAATGGATGTGCAATATCGATTCGTTGCTTCAGAATAGTGTACATCTATTTCGATTTTCGGGAGTTTCCGACTGCCCGCTAGTGGGCACTCGAGTCAGGGAAGACAAAATATGTACTCAATAACATGAAAAGAGATAGGGTGCAATAAGCGTTTTCGCGGTTACAAGAATCGGGAGTGATCTAGAGTTCGCTGTGTGAAATGAGTTACCTGTATATCTTTTTTCAGCATTACAAAGGCATGAAAACAAATACAGTTTGCCATACACTGTTTACCTCTGGACATCGCAGAGAATATTTGAGCTCCTTAATGAAAGCTACCATGAACAATCTTTGTGCTGCTAATTATATGGGCAGGAGGCCCAGGATTTGTTTCCACGTAATTTGCCATTGTTATGAGAGCCGGCAAATAATACCTACATACAAACAATTGCATAATCCATAAACTGGCAAAATAAGAACAGTTAGACCTGGAAGCTTCGTCCTCACTATAAAACTTGTAGTTAACTGTGACCTTTGAAATCCAGTGATGTAAAAAAGCATACACAATCGGAAGCATGAGTGCTGCTAGCTTTACGTCATTGCCTCGTAATCGTACTATGCAATGGATCCCAATTTGTTGTCTGTACTGGTCAATAGAAATCCCCATCGTTCTTAGAAATTTAATTTACACGTGCCTTACAAGTTAAATTTAGAACTTTCGAGCCTGTTTTCAGCTCCAAATGTGTTCCACTCCAAAGTGTGCTCAACTCCAAGTGTACGCTCAACTCGATCGTACAAACCAGACCTATTAAATTCGGGCCAAATTCACAATCACGATTTAGCGAATTGGCACGGACAATTGACAAATAGGCCAAAATACTTTGAATCTAAGTTGGCCAACTTTGTGTTATAAGAATTCAATTAATTGCCAAATTATGCGACAAATATTTTCTCATTACCAGCACTAAAATGTAAATGTTGTTGTTGCTGAGAAAGGAATTCTGACGAAACATTTTCCTTCAGCTCAAGTTGCAAGCGAGTCCGATGATGGGCTGTAAACAACACAAACAATGATTCAGTTCAAGGACGTAAATACAGTATGGTCTGGTATTTATCAATGAATCAAACCAAGTTTTTCCCCCACGTCGACGGTCGTCCAACTTCACACGTCTGCTTATCATCACGGGCAATGCTGACACTAAAATCCCGCCAGAAGGAAACCACGAGGTGGGGTGGAAACCCTTGTTACCATGTGCATAGTTTACAAAATAAAATTTGACGCATTGCTCTGACAGCACGGCACAATTTGTTGAATATGGGGTCTGGGAATGTCCGACTTCAAGAACCAAAAACATAGTCCACTAATTCAGGAGCAGTGTGAACAAAACAAGATAAAAGATACGACTGGCGATACCGTTAAAATAGAGGCCTTCGCCTTATTCATCTAAATATACAAACGTTTTTGGTTGGTTTTATCCCTTCGGAGTTAAAAAATGTGAACTTGCGGATTTTTTTTCCTTTGACCGCATCACTCGTTGGCTGGCCTAATCACACTCATAGGGTGGCCAGATGGCTCTGCACAGTTATTGGGTCAGGGGTCAGCCGGATATAGTGCGTGTACCAGTGTTGGCAAGCAGCCAAATTTGCTGTACGACAACAGAGTCTGGGAATAGGGCTTCGCCCTGTTCCAGACAAAAAATAATCAGAACTTATCATTTGGTCCCATTTGTCAAAAATACGTAAAATGAACAAGAATTATATATTCACATGAAAGAATATAAGGTAGAAAGACAGATCAACTATTGGTTTCTTCGTCAATGGGATTCGTCTTCTTCTGCTAATGTGTTTTCTGGAACGTCTGGCCTGTCTCGTTTATGTGGGATAATTGGGAACTATCACTGGTGTAGCTGTGAATTTATCAGTATTATTTGCATATCGTCGATCTTAAAAACGCTCTGTAGCCATACAGTATATTATTTTGCCAACACCAGTACATTTACCTCAAAAGTTTGCAGTGACATGGATATTGATGCAGATGAGTTTGTTTTCAAAATATCCGCTCGAAACTCTCTGGCTGGTATTAGAATATACCAGTGTGTACTTAAGTAATAACTTTACACAGATCTGAATTATTTGAAACACTCTGCCAGAAAATACTGACTCGTGCAGCCCTTTTTCCGGTTCTCACGCGAGCCAGTATTTTCTGGCAGGGTTTTTCACAATGTCGGAATATGATTATATTATAATTTATCTCTGAAGATGTCTGAATTATGTACTTTGTAGTTAAGAATAAGACCTGCTTCGATTTTCTTAGAACACGTCAGCATTGTCAAGCTTTAAGTTGATTCTATGGTGTCAGAAGTGCAGTAACCAGCTAAAAATTACGAAATGGAGGACAAATTCAAAGAAAAATCAATGGGGATATGGCAGACGTGGGCAGTCCTTTTTTAGCCCACCAGATGGTGGGCCGTTCAAATCACTTTTCGCCCGTAGTCCGTCGTCCGTCGTCCGTTCGTCAGTCGGTCCGTAAACAATTCTTGTTATCGCGATTTCTCAGGAACCACTGTATGGATCTTTCTCAAATTTGGTACACAGGTTCCCCTTGGGGTCTAGTTGTGCAAAATACCTTTTCTGGTCCGATTCGAAAACCCAATATGGTCACCAGGCAGCCATCTTGGATTTCCCCATGAAACCTTGTTATCGCGATTTCTCAGGAACTACTGCATGGATCTTTCTCACATTTGGTACACAGGTTTCCCTTGGGGTCTAGTTGTGCAAGATACCTTTTCTGGTCCGATTCGAAAATCCAATATGGCCACCAGGCAGCCTTCTTGGATTTCCCCTGAAACATTGTTATCATGATTTCACAGGAACTACAGTATGGCTCTTTATCAAATTTGGTACACAGGTTCCCCTTTGGGTCTAGCTGTGCAAGATACCTTTTCTGGTCCGATTCGAAAATCCTATATGGCCACCAGGTAGCCATCTTGGATTTCCCCATGAAACATTGTTATCGTCATTTCTCAGGAAGTAATACATGGATCTTTCTCAAATTTGGTACACAGGGTCCCCTTGGGGTCTAGTTATGCAAGATACCTTTTCTGGTCCGATTCGAAAATCTAATATAGCCACCAGGTAGCCATCTTGGATTTCCCCATGAAACCTTGTTATCGCCATTCTCAGGAACTACTTTATGGATCTTTCTCAAATTTGGTACACAGGTTCCCCTTGGGGTCTAGTTGTGCAAGATACCTTTTCTGGTCCGATTCGAAAATCCAATATGGCCATCAGGTAGCCATCTTGGATTTCCGGATGAAACATTGTTATCATGATTTCACAGGAACTAGAGTATGGATCTTTCTCAAATTTGGTACACACGTTCCCCTTGTGGTCCAGTTGTGCAAGATATCTTTTCTGGTCCGATTCCAAAATCCAATATGTCCATCAGGCGGACATCTTGGATTTCCCCATGAAACTTTGTTATTGCGATTTCTCAGGAACTACTGCATGGATCTTTGTCAAATTTGGTACACAGGTTCCCCTTGTCGTCTAGTTGTGCAAGATACCTTTTCTGGTCCGATTCGAAAATCCAGTATGGCCACCAGGCGGCCATCTTGAATTTCCCCATGCAACTTTGTATCGTGATTCCTCAGGAAGTAGTGCTGGGATCTTTCTCAAATTTGACATAGGTTCCCCTTGGGGTCTAGTTGTGCAAAATACCTTTTTCGATCCGATTCGAAAATCCAATCTGGCCATCAGGCGCCCATCTTGGATTTCTCCATGAAACTTTGTTATCGTGATTTCTCAAGAAGTACTGCATGGATCTTTCTGAAATTTGGTACACAGGTCCCGCATGGGGCCTAGTTGTTCAAGATAACTTTTTTTCGGTCCGATTCGAAAATCCAAGTTACGCTTCAAATTAATACGGTATTCTCGAGTTGTGACGTTGCATCACAAGAGTCGATCGATGAAACGGTGGGGCATATTCTATATATTGACTGTAGAGACTATCCGTACCTTCACCTTTCATATAAAGGAGTTCAAATAATTCGGAATTAAAATGTATTTCTTCTAGTTTTCTTTAGTCCATGCAATTTGCAAGTGAACTGCCCCACCGTTTCGTCTGCCGGCGGGTCGGCTACATGAAGGGACGTCACTCTTATGACACAACGTCACAACTCGACAACTGTTGACTACTGCATGTTTCGATCCAAGGGAGATAATCAGGATTCAGACACTTTCGAAGTTTCAAATTTACTGCGCGGACCGGATCCCTTCAGTATTAAGTATTGTACCATCTTGGTATCTTAAAAGAGATATCTCAAACTAGCCCAGTAAACAGAACAGAATTAGCATTCGTTCCTAATTATGAAATCTTAAGTATGTTTCATAGCTCATGCCAAAGTGTCAAAGAGATTTGTCTTCGCTTCCAGTACTCAAAGATGACACGTGCAAAAATAAAAAATAAAATAAAATACTACAAAACGAAGACGAAGGATGCTCCGTGCATGTACATTCACTTTCAGACTAACTTTGCTCATTTCTCTTGTACTATAACAACCGACATAAGTACAGTTTCTAGAAATCTTGGAACTACTGAAACTTAGAAAGATGATATCTTGGTGTTTTCCAGTGTCCCTTTTTCGATCTTTTTCGCTCAGATTCGAAATTCTGTAAACAAAATTACAAATCAATCGCTTGTTCCTAGTAACAATGGACAAAAAGATCCTCTTGTCATTAGATTACAATTATCGGACATGGTGGGCTCCAAGATCCTTCAGGATCTCTCGTTACTTTTTATTAACTACTTGCTGATATTATCAAATATTTTCTGATATCATCAACTGATTGATTTGTTCAAGTATAATTGAATAATTTATATCAGCAAATATTCAATGATATAAATAATTATTTAATGGTATTAATAAAATCGTTTGCCGATATCACCAAATGATTTGCTGATATCAATACACCATTTTACGGGATTGATTCGCATTTTGCAAGCGTTAAAACCGAATGATGACTGCCCTACCCCCATGTGCATGTGAATAATAGCCCCTCAGATTATTCGAATATCTCGTCTCACAGACTTAAATAGATACATGTTTGTTTGAAGGAACCCTCTCCCAATTTCAATCATATTGATACGACACGCATACTAACCGGTACTAAACAGAGAAGGAAATATAGGGAGCAAGGCCGTGAGAGTCGAACTTACTACTACAATACCGCCTGCAAAACGTATAGAAATTCAAATAAAAGGTAGTGGGAAACTATGAAACGTGTAAATTCATTGATGCTCGACTGAACTGATGGGGATGAATTTAGTCACATGAATAAGTCGGTAAAAGGTTCATACTAGTTTGACTGTTTTGGGAAAAACTCCTGTGAGTCCATGTATGTCAAACCCTGGATTAACCCTTGCGATTTTATTATGATTTCACAATCATAGCGTGACTGAGATACATCATGCTCTAGATAACTTTACAACGTATATCATATGGGTTAAGAATGCTGATCAGCGATACGGATTTGATAATTTTGGAACGTTATGCTTTCTTGTTAGCATCATTGGAAACTGTTGATCGCTTCTGCTTTGCAGGGAATTAGCTTAGTTTTATGTATACTATGATTTATCCTTTTAGTTTGGTGCTAATGTTATTATATGAATTAGGTCTTTGGATTATTGACGCGGGAATTCTTTATTGGACGACGGCTGAATATTGAATGACGGACTAGAAGGTTCTATTCAAGTGAATCATGGTCAATTCCATTATCCTTCGACATTCTGTGACAAGCAAAGATCTTGACTTGAATGATTATGTCCACCTGACGCTGATCCCTCGTTTTCTTATTTAACGTTATGATCATTACCATCACCGGTCAGTACGGATCATACTATGCGTTTACTTTCGTTCTGATATACACCACTGGTTTTATCTAGTATTAAAGACCGAAGTGTATCCCCACCCCAAACCCAACGTGTGTATCCCCAACCCAAACCCAACGTGTGTATCCCCACCCCAAACCCAACGTGTGCTCACTTGTTATTGACGTTACCTATCTATCTAACACGAATTTTCGGCCTGTCAGCCTTGGGCTCACCGCGATACCTCCCTACCATTCCGTGATGTGTGGTCAGAAATTGGACAGCTTGAGTGCAAACGGGGCAGTAGTATACAAAGAGCATTTAATTTGCATATTAGGGAGGTCACGGGAGGGTCACAAAAGGTCAATGAGTGCATAGTTCCGGCAGGATGACCAAAAGCTACCTCCAATCCAGGAGAGTTCCAATTGCTGCAGGGGATGTATTCAGGATGTATTCATCCGCGGTGATGCGGTCTGACCGCGGTTTTGGCGGTGATTCGGTGTCGGGAAAAAGCTTCCGCGGAGAAAAAGTAGTCCCTAGATAAAATGGTCCGATTGGGTCGAGTGAGGTATCAAAGTGAAGCTTATGTGAAGGGGCATCTAATGGGCTGGGTGAGGGGTTGACATATCGGCCTTCTGCGCATGCGCGGTGGCCGAAGGGTATGAAAATAGCCTTTTTGGAGCTAGGGGAGCCCCTAGTGGACCGATGGGGTCGAGTGAGGTATCAAAGTGAAGCATTCATGAAGGGGCATCTGATGGACTGGGTGTGGGGTTGAATTAGGGTCATTCTGCGCATGCGCGGTGGCCCAAGGGTATGAAAATAGACGTTTTGGAGCTAGGGAAGCCCCTAGTGGACCGATGGGGTCGAGTGAGGTATCAAAGTGAAGCATTCATGAAGGGGCATCTAATGGACTGGGTGTGGGGTTGAATTAGGGTCATTCTGCGCATGCGCGGTGGCCGAAGGGTATGAAAATAGACGTTTTGGCATCTAGGGAAGCCCCTAATGGACCAATGGGGTCGAGTGAGGTATCGATGTGAAGCTTATGTGAAGGGGCATCTGATGGACTGGGTGTGGGGTTAAATTAGGGTCATTCTGCGCATGCGCGGTGGCCGAAGGGTATGAAAATAGACGTTTTGGCATCTAGGGAAGCCCCTAATGGACCAATGGGGTCGAGTGAGGTATCGATGTGAAGCATTCGTGAAGGGGCATCTGATGGGCTGGGTGTGGGGTTAAATTAGGGTCATTCTGCGCATGCGCGGTGGCCCAAGGGTATGGAAATAGACGTTGGAGCTAGGGGAGCCCCTAATGGTCCAATGGGGTCGAGTGAGGTATCAAAGTGAAGCCTAGGTGAAGAGGCATTCAGGCAATGGGGTGGGTGCATGTAAAATTTTTCCTGAAAAAAAAACGGAAAACGGACTTTATCGAAAAACCTGGGAAAATGCCTATATGGGGTATGGGTGGTATATAGGTCGCCGGGCTTAACGGGGCTCGCCTGTCAATAGAGTTATCTCCCCCTAGTTCCAGGGTGGGTGTATGTAAAAATTTTCCTGAAAAAATACGGAATACGGACTTTATTCTAAATTACGGGAAAATGCCTATATGGGGTATGGGAGGTATAGGACCATCCTGGGAAACCTACTTCTCCACATTTGCGGTATAGGTTGTGGGGTCTCGTTTTCTTAGTCTCGTCAAAACAAACATGATAAGAAGTGTCCCGGAGCGAAACGGTGAAATTTTTGAAAAAAGTCACCGAGCCTCATATAGTCCCATACTAGGGTATAGGACCGATGTTTGTCCCCCCTGGGAAACGTACTTCTATACATTTGCGGTAGGGTTGTGGGGTCTCGTTTTACTCGTCTCGTCATGTAGAACACGATAGGAAGTGTCCCCGTGCGAATCGGTGAAATTTTTGAAAAAGTACGATATAGCCCCATATAGACATATATATATAAATATATATTCCCATACTGGGGTATAGGACCGATGTTTGTCCCCCTGGGAAACCCACTTCTCCACATTTGCGGTAGGGTTGTGGGGTCTCGTTTTTCACGTCTCGACATTTAGAGCACGATGGGTAGGGTTGCGGAGCGAATTGGTGAAATTTTTGAAAAAAGTCACCAAGGCCTGGGTAGGCCCATAGGCCTATACTGCATGGCTATGGGTGTACAGGGCCATACGGGGTGGACATGTTGGAGTCTAGGTGAGTCCCTGGTGGTCCAATGGGTCGAGTGAGGTCTTATTTTGAAGCTCTCGTGCAGCAGCATCCGACTGGGCTAATGGTTCGTCCGTGTTCAATAGTCTGCGCATGCGCAGTCTGGCCGTAGTATAGAAAACAGGCATTTTGGGTGCTATGTAGGGGTGTGTTTGGGTTAGAGATGGGCTAATCACGGTTCGAATGGGTCGTGTGAGGTGTCAAAGTGAAGCTTGTGTGGGGTAGAGTCAGAATGGTGTGTTTTTGAATGCAAGTCGCGTCAATCTGCGCATGCGCAGTTGGTTGTATTAAGTAAAGTGGCCATTTTGGGGCAGTACATGAAGGTGTTTGGGGTAGAGATGGACCGCTATGGGTCCGAATGGGTCGTGGAGGGTGTCAAAGTGAAGCTTGTGTGGGGTAGAGTCAGAATGGCGTGTTTTTGAATGCAAGTCGCGTCAATCTGCGCAGGCGCAGTTGGTTGTAGTAAGTAAAGTGGCCATTTTCGGGCAGTACATGAAGGTATTTGGGATCGAGATGGGCTATTCACGGTTCGAATGCGTCCTGGAAGGTGTCATCTTGTAGTTCTCGGGGTGTACATTCCGATTTGAGGGATGTTCGCGTCATCTGTGACGTCATCGGTGACGTCATCGGTACGAGTAGTAGCGAAAGTGGACATTTTCGGGCAGTACATGAAGGTATTTGGGTCGAGATGGGCTATTCACGGTTCGAATGCGTCCTGGAAGGTGTCATCTTGTAGTTCTCGGGGTGTACATTCCGATTTGAGGGATGTCCGCGTCATCTGTGACGTCATCGGTGACGTCATCGGTACGAGTAGTAGCGAAAGTGGACATTTTCGGGCAGTACATGAAGGTATTTGGGGTCGAGATGGGCTATTTCATGGTTCGAATGCGTCCTGGAAGGTGTCATCTTGTAGTTCTCGGGGTGTACATTCCGATTTGAGGGGTGTCCGCGTCATCTGTGACGTCATTGATGACGTCATCGGTACGAGTAGTAGCGAAAGTGGACATTTTGTGGGTGCGTGAGGGTGAGTTTGGTGTAGAGATGCACCATCCTTAGTCCGAATGCGTCGTGTGAGGTGTCATTTTGTAGCTCTCGGGGTGTACATTCCGAATTGAGGCATGTCCGAAGCATCTGTGACGTCATCGATGACGTCATCAGTAGGAGTATTAGCGAAAGTGAGCCTTTTGGGGCAGTGCAGGAAGGTATTTGGTGTAGAGATGGACCATCCGCGTTGCGAATGCGTCGTGTGGGGTGTCATGTTGTAGCTCTCGGAGTATAGACCCTGATTTCAGGGATATTTATAGCATCTGTGACGTCATTGGTGACGTCATTAGTACAAGTTGTAGCGAAAGTGGGCATTTTTAGCAGTGAAGGATGTTATTTGGTGTAGAGATGGACCATCCGCGGTCCAAATGGACCGTGTGAGGTGTCATCTTGTAGCAACGCCCACCAACACCATTCTTAATGCTTCAACGCCCTGGTGAAATAGCTCAGAAGCTCTGATATTCCATGGAATTGTCACTAATTCTTCGAAATGCAGTGATGCCCGTCAACGCCCGTCGTTACACCTTAACACTCTAACATAACGCCATGATATAGACCAGAGAGAGAACAACAACAGCAACAACAACAAGGATGACACATGAGAGAACAACAACAACAACAAGAAGTTTTTTTCATATAGTTTATTCTCCCCAATGTTACATCATACCCACGCTGGGGGAGCCGCGTTGGGTATATTTACAATTCAAGAAGATTCTTATCCAATCAGAGGCCACCATTTGCATGTTTCATATTCGTTCCTGTCCGTTAGATGTATTCTTGTCCAATCAGAAGTCTCCATTTCAGAAAGTGCCATCTGAACCGTTTATTCTAATCATCGTCGGGCAGGCCAGGATACCGTTGAGGCAACATATCCTCAGATAGTTGTTTGCGCATTCTGAGTATCTATCAGTGCGTGGGTGAATACTTTCATCCGATGGAGGTGGTGGTCAGTTTAACCACGAAGATCGCAACATTGGTCATTATCTCCGCTATCCACTTGGTGTTACAATTCAAGAAGACTCTTGTCCAATCAGAGGCTACCATTTGCATCTGTCATATTCGTTCCTGTCCGTTAGATGTATCCTTGTCCAATCAGAAGTCTTCATTTCAGAAAGTTCCATCTTCGGCCATGTTCGCTTTGAACCGTTTATTGTAATCATCATCGGGCAGCCCAGGATACC